>JARHVA010002134.1:2512500-2527500 GCA_037957365.1 Torreya grandis | reverse complement strand
AGGTTGGTTTTGGATGTTTGTTGTGCACTAGGAAAGGTGGTGTATATAGATAAAAATAATGACATGGTGCTATTCTGCATCACATTTTTTGTTTTAGTTGTATGTTCCAAGTTGGCTATTTTATTCCTACTTCCATGTCTAACTGATGGTTGGGGTGGGTAGGGATTATATTTCTGCTTATGGATGGGCTTAGGAGATGCATGGACTAGGTATTACATACATAGAAATTACCATGAAATGAATCAATTGGATATGGAAGTTATGAATATTCGAGTTAATATTATAAGTGTAGCATTGCATAGTTATATCTTATTCAATCCAGTTTTGTGATTTAAATATTTTTTTAAGCTTGTTATTAGAAAATAGATGTGCATTTGATTTGTATAAAGTAAGATGTTATGAATTATGATTGTTGTACCTTTTTAGGTGAATGTTATATTTTCATTGAATAAAATTTTTATGTTACATTTCTAAAATTTTATTAAGTATTTTGTTTTTGTGTTTGAATCATTCCCCAACAAATTGAAATCAAATTTTCTTTAGTTCATACTTTTAGTGACACGTATACAAAATTTACTCTTGTCAATTAAATAGCCACTAAATTTACTCTTGTCAATTGAAGGGCATTTAAATTTACACTTGTCAATCAAAGGGAAACTATTTTTTACAACTTTTCATCACTAAAGGGCTAGATGCATAAATACCCTTTAGCTTGAAATGAAGGCCAGCCTTTCAAATTTGACTGCTAATGGTGAGGAGTTTATTATTAGAATTTTTTAATTTAATAAACAATTTTAAATAAAATTATAAATGAGGGAAAGGGGTCTCCACTTCAATAAACAAATAAGAAAATATTGAGAGAACAACTACGTTCTTGTCCCAAAAATAAAGAGCGAAGGACCAACTACCAACAATTGGAAAAAAAGGTCAAAAAGCAAAGAGTCCACTAGGGTTACTAATCCAATATATTGAAAAAGCTAGATAAGTAACAAAAAAACAATTGTGTCAATAATCGCTGAGAGTAGACAAACCAAGTCCTCCTCTATCCAATGCATTCCAAAAATGCTACATAATGACCCTTATTAGAAGGAAAAATTGGAGTCATCCATCAGATCACCTATTTTGAAAATCTTATTATTAGTGGTGTTGATACACAGATCTACAATGGCCATTTCTCATGATGCTGAAGCATTATGCACACTAATTCACTTCAACATAAGCTTCTTCAAGACAATCCATTTGAAGGAAGAAACATTAAACCAAGAAACATTCTCTTTATCTTTAACCATTAGGGTTCCAAGAGGTAATACATAAATTTTATTTTGTTGATATTAGGGGAATCATCCTACAAATTAAGAATATCCTACCATTTTTCTATGGTACAATGATCCGTCCACACAGGTTTAACATTTTGCTCATTAGAGATATAAAAAACACCTTATTTGATGACATCTATTCCTCCATACCATGCTTATCAACATCTTACAGTTGTTTAGATAGCTATGTTTCAATGTTCATCCCCTTATGGAATTTTACATCAATGTTTAATTTCTTCTATAGGGAATGAAATCTCAAAAACAATTAACTAGCCAAACCAAAAATCTATGTTTTGGTGGTTTTATTTTTCATATTTTCAATTGATCTAAGATTAAAATGATGTGTGACAAGGTCTAACTTTTTAGTTTTGATAACCAAATGGGAGATGGACCAACATTGCTTAGGATTCCACTATTTACCAACCTCTCTACATGTAACAATCTCATTGGATTAGACAGAAATACATGAACAATTTTTTTATATTAAACACATATACCAAATATAGATTACACCACAAGAATATATAAATACCATAAGAATTACATAAGGTGACAATAGCAACAGGCATAATATATCACATAATATTGATCTCTAATATCATGAGGGTACACATCAAAAAGTGAATACAAAAAATGATTACATTAACTTAGCTAAAACTACTACAAGTCTATAGCTACTGATGTTGATTTACAATAACAAGTATTAAAATTCAATGATAAATACAATATAATAAAATTGAATATACATATCGAGACATGGCTCTTCAAATCATGAGTTCCTCAGACTCTCTAATATCTGTGACAATCTCAAGCATCATCTTAATAGTAGTACTGATGTGGGGAGGAAGAACATCATCTAAGTGCTTTTTCACATCAAACATTGACCAATGATCTCCTGCACTAATCTCATTAGAATATGGCTCTCCCTTCATAAATGAGTAGATAGTAATGGTGCATAAATCTAGAGAGACTAGCAAGTATCTATGTGTTGTATGATTCTAAACTAAACATGTAGTGCATTATAGAAATCTATTCTATTACAAGATATGACACTAACATGTGAACCAAACTCATGAAATGATAATGTTTCACTAAACATAATTTAACCCAAATATTTAAAAATAATAAATGATAATGATTTAGATCAATCAATTTTATACACACCACTTGATTGGATTGTCTTCATCTAACATTGCAATGCTAGTAAGATAATGAAGTCTATCTCACTCTTTACTCCACATTAGTAATGCAGATTGGTCAAATATAAATTCAACCATAAGATTCATCAATTTACATCCTACTAGTAAATGCATCGCACGTCACATTATACATAGGAGTAATATCAACATACATTTAGTCTGTCAATCATATGCATGAATCTTTCATTATATTCTATCTCATACTAGAAATAATGATTACAAATATATCACCTGGGTAAACATAAAATTTAGCTATACAATTTAAATAATATAATTTGTTTCTAATTATCTACACTTTATGACAACTCATATTACTATAGTTTAGTGTTCTAAGACTTGACTACCACTTTTCTACAATCAATCATATAAAGTAGTCTCAAATACAAGTAAATACAAGCGTTAAACACAACTATATACATATAGTAATAAAAAAATTGTTCCCATGAAACACAATAAAATATCAACATGATATTTGTTAAATTTTAAGAGTTTTTATGCACGCATACACAAGTCTACCAACTATAAAATCACATGCTATCTACAACAAATATTAGTAAATATACAGTATATAGATAAATTTAGATATGAGTTAGGTATAATAACTACAATAAATACCATTTGAGTATAATATATCTCTATATTGTAGCACCCTATGATATTCCATACTATCATATGTTCTCAACTACTTGACAACACACAATCTAAACTTTTGATTGTTAAGATTCAATCAATTTATAATAATAAGCATAAAGTAAACAATTATATCACATGATAAAGCTTACCAAAGTATCACAACATATAAACATGCATCATGATACACTATTAAGCACTAAGTGTAACTAAGTATTCATACATATCAATACACTCATAATATGTAATGTTCACAAGTATTCCATCTTGAATACATATGACTAGCAGTCATTCATATTACTAATAGTGAGTTAGATAACTCATTATCCTATTGAATCATTTACTTATAGGAGATTATTCTAAAGGTTATAGTACTTGATTCCTATGAAGCTTAATGACTTATTTTAATGATCTAATAAATTATAAGTATAATCCCTATATACCAGTACTTGTACATCCTAATGTGCACTACATATAATTATTCTAATGCTATGCAATCTCTAAATCATAGTTTAACATTTTAGTTATAACTACTAAGCATAGAAATTAACAAATGAAGTAGCTATAAATACAAGAAACATACTTTGCATACCATGACTAGAAAAATGAAAACTTCATTTTCTTGAAACATAAGTAATCCAATTTCACAACCAATTTATATTTGAAGGTTTATGAGCAATCATTTTCTAAACTAGCCTTAATTAATCTTTTAATATTTCACTCAAGAATATTAATTAAAGGAATTTACCTCAGGTTTTGATTGCACTATAAGTTATAAACACTTAACTTGATATATTGTCAAACTTTATTTAATAGTTTTTCATTAAATAAGATATTTTAAAGCTTTTCAGCGTTAACTCTCCATAGAGGATAATTATGTTCGACCTTTCAATTCTAAGGTTAATCCACTCTACATTTGACAATAGACTATTTAATTAATTAACTTCCAATTTAATGATAATCCATAACCAATCAATTTAAAAAATCTTAAGCTTTTATTCAACCAATTATGTATAAGCAAACACACCTAGATTTTTAAAATACATATTGCTATGTTTCTGGAGTCATATCAAATAGACTCACATGAAGCTCAAAATATATATGTTCTTCTCAAATATTATTTTAAAGCTAATTACACATCTACCCTGTCGGAGTTCTAAGATAAACTAATAAACAAGTTTATGCCCATTCCAATATTCTATAACTTGTTATTAAATCAGATGTATTCTTCACTAGAAGTGTTTATATATAGTTTTTGGAAGATTTTTCAAAAGATTTAAACATTGGTTTATGTTGTTGACTATGTAAAACTCATTCATTTTCTACTCCATTAGATAAATAAGTCATAATATCCTTATTATGTTTAAATACATTCTTTAGCATTACTCGATGCCTGAATAAAAAATATATGTTTATTTCTCATTTAATAAAATTATGTTCATGGTTTAGACTTGGACCAAAATAAATAATATATATTTTTTTGAGACAAATATTGATTATTTTATGAAATTAATAACAATATATTTATCTAAAATATATTATAATATATATTTTTTGAAATAGATAACAATATATATTTTTTCAAAATATATAATAATTTATTTTTTTGGAAATAGCTAACAATATATTTTTTCGAAATATATAATTTATTTTCCTTCATGCAAAACTGAATATATAAATAATTATTTTTAAATGCTCTGCATGCTGAAAAAAGGATTTAGACAATACATTAACATCAAGCTAAGTGAATAAACCAGATAACATAAAACATCCCAGTAGAATTAAATAACCAGATAATTATTGAGTCATTTATATGACTGAAAAGTAAAACTTAGCAACAAATAGACATGCTCAAATAAAATGCTAATTATCTGGCTTGAATAGCCAAAGTGGGGTGATGTTTTACTATAGAAATAAGTATAATACTAATTATTATTGATGCCTAGCATGTTGTAAAGGAATTAGAATAGAAAATCAATGTCAAGCAATGCAAAAACCAAATAATATGGAATGCCATTATTATGGTTGGCAATAATATATAATATGACCACTTAATTAAATACCTAGTTTGCTTGAAATAAATGGTGCCCAGGTAGTGAGGGAGGATCTGCCCAAAAAAAAATAGATTTATGATTGGCTAAGCTAATGAAAATGGCACCTCATTCCAGTAGAAGAATAAAAGTAAAACAACAAAATATAAATAATATCTATTGCCTCAGCTATGGAAAAGGAAGAAATAAGTGGTGTTATAGCTAAAAGATATACTTGATAAAAGGGTGATGTCATGTAGGGAGAAATTCCAATTTAAGCCAAAGACAAACTGTCAGAGCATACAAAACATAAACAATTGAATATAGGGAGGTAGACACCTAATTGTTCTAGCAAAAATATTTACAAGTTATAATATAGCTCCAACATGTTCTATTAACAGTTTGGTATAGCATAGAATTCATCTCAGTGAAATTTTAATATCAAGTTGAAACAAAATATAGATTTAAACATACAAATCCATCACTCAACAATTTAAAACATCTCCTACCTTTTAAGTTTTTTGGTAAGCTATCTCTGCTCCTTCGCTACATCGTTTCTCTCCTCTTTCACTCCTTTCTCCTCCTTTTTCTTCCTTAAATAAAAAATAAATGCCCACTCTTTTCTAGATTTTTTTTTTCTTTTATATACATATTTTCTTAACTCTTCACCTATATTTGATAGGTTCATGTCTTCCTTTTTATTTTTAAGAGAGTTTTATTTATTTTTATACTTTTCCTTTTTCTTTCATTTTTTTTTTTGTTTTACTAAATTTAGACCTTTCTTGTTTTATTTTTATTCATTTTTTTCCTTTTACTAAAATAATCCTCTTTTTTATATTTAAAATCTATTTTTGCTTTTTATTTTATTTCATGAAAAATAATTATTTATTTAGCTTTCAAAATAATATGAAATTTTGGACAAACATATTTGGTAACTCAAACTTAAATAATGCTTACCTCATTATGTCCCAATTTAATATTTAAATATCTTTAAGTAATTTAATGATAATTTTTAAAGTCATAAATACTCCATATTTTAATTTTGTCTTTATGTGTATTAATGGCATGACATTTACTTATAGTAAAAAATCATAAAAAATGATATTCTAAGCAAGAATTAAATACATGATAATCAATTTAGTACATTTCTACCATAACTAACTACTATGTGTGTGTAGGGTTGTGTCAACTTTCTATCGACCTATGATGTCTCCATCTACAACACCCTCTCCGATGATGTTCTCCCTCTGATACACTTCAAGGAAGAATTCTCTTACATCCACCTTAAAATACGTAAGTCATTAGACATTCTCACATGATAATCATAAGCAACAATATATATAACCAAATCAATACATTAATATGCTTAAAACATAAATGCATATATAAACTAGTTCATAATAAGCAATCACGTATTTACATCTAACAAAATAACATTTTATTATTCTGAAATAGCATAAATCTCAAGCTTTAGTCAGAAATATATTTAAATCTAATTTTTGTAACTATAGATATCTATGAATAATCTAACAAATTTGTCTGGGGAGGAATTAGGATGTAACATCCTTCTGCCCTAAAGCTAGTCATCGTCCTCAATGATTCTTATTCAAAAATGAGTTCTCAATCAAAAACATTTCTTACTAAAGAAATAACATGATATACAATGTCAAACTAAGCAAATAAATAAAAAATTACCTGAAGAACTCATTGAAGTTCCTTCAAATTGCTTTATTTCTAGAGTATTGGTCCCACAAGACTCCACTCACTAACATCTCTGAGTTTAGTAACTGTTGACCCATTTTGCCCGCAGGCAAAATCTTGGTCACCTTCTTCACCTGCTATTCAAATGCCAGTCATTTTTAGGTTCAGCGAGTTCAGAGAGTTCATTTCATGCCTGGGTTCAATGGTTCAATGTCCTTGGTTCATTGGCGCACACGGCTTAACACTAAGGCAGGCGCTTCGAGGAGGAAATTAGGTGAGGTTCAAGTTAATCAAATCTAGGCACATTTCAAGGCCAAAAGCCTGCGGCTTGATACAAAAAAGCCCGCATCTTAATACAAAGGTGAAGACATAAGGTAGTCTGTGAAGGACACGAGAAGTCCTGTCAACAGTCAAATAGCCAGCATGGACCTGACTAGTAGGCAGAGGAGCAGGCCACGTAAAAGTTTAGGAAAAGAAGCCAGCAGGCCCGATGATGTCTCCAAGGCCATCAAATTTAATGAAATATAATAGCCATTGGGTTTTCAAACATTGAAAAAGGGAAAAGGGCCTGAATGTAGCGACCCGCCAAGGAGTTCACCTAAAGGGCCAAACGGCCAAAAAAGACAAGGACACAGAAGAAGACAAAACAAAGTGACAGACAAGGAGATGATATGGCACATAAGTGACAAGGCAGTCCAAATGGCAAAGTGCAGGTGATTTATTGCCTGTTAATTCCAAATGGCATAAACAACATACAACAGGGCCCGTGCATTTAAAAAAGGGGACACAATTTCATCTATTGGTAGAAAAGAGATGCGACCCATGCTTCTACATTAAAGCTTGAATGCCAAAGTCAAATTTGGCAATTATACAGCATGGTTCTAGCATACTTCTTTTAGGATGATGACAACACAATAGTGTTTCCTCCTTCAAATGGGATGCGATAGGCCAACTTGTCAAAAAGAGCACCAAGTTTCTTTCTCTTTTCTTTTATATATTGTAACTTCTCATTTTTGAGAAGAATCAGATCTTCCACTTTTGCAAAGGTGCAGCCCTGGCAAAATTTCACCTAAATCAAATAAAATGCAATTTTTTTACCTCCATTTGGATAGATGTTTCAGAGTATGCATTAAATGTTTATCTATGTCCAGTCATCATTTCTTGATGCTCTCACAGGTTCAACACCAGCAGACCTGTTGTCTACAAGGTGGCATTTTTGCCACTGAAAGGAGAAGAGCAGACATTTTAGAAGATCAGAATAGAAGGAGTCACTTACAATGTGCATTTCACATCACGTTAATGATTGTTTTTGTCTCTTGTGTCTTCATGTAAGCCTCCTTACCAGTCTTTTGCAGCCTGGTCCTTCTACCAAATGTGTAGTGTATGTCTATATTTGTTTGGTTTTGAGAGTGGATGTGTGAAGGTCGACCCTTGTTTTTTTTGGTGCATCACCTCTTTTAGAGTAGGCTTGTTTTTCCTGCATTCTCTCTCTCTCTTTTCATCCCCCCTATATATATGTGTGTGTGTGTGTGTGTGTGTGTGTGTGTGTGTGTGTGTGTGTATGTATGTTAGCACTTGCTGAAAAAAACATGATGCATCAAAGGGAGCTAGCCCTTATCTAGAGACTCTTTCCTCCAACTTCACCAGTCCCACAAGTGAGAGGAGAGTTTCCATGTTGCGAGGAGAAGGTAGGAGCCAGGCCTCCTTGTCCTGGGTGCAATCTCTAGTGTCAACAATTCTGGCACGCCTGGTGGGACCAATCGAGATAGGTTTTGTCCAAAGAGTTGAAGAATTTTTGGTGTGTTCTTTAATCGACCCACCTTTGGAGGCTTTACATTGAACAAAAATGGCGACTCTGAGTTGAATCTACTGGTTAAGCAGCCTGGTGCCATAAAAAATCTACTTTCTTTATGTATAATCCCTTTGCACAAAATCATGGGCCTTATATTCCTTCATATTACCATGATCAGACTCAGCCTCTTTATGGCATCCACTCAAGTAGCTCTCCTAGTTGCCCTGCAACGATAAGGGAAATGAGGCTAGAGTTTGAGAGGCAGATAATGGAGATCAATAGAGAGGAGGAGTACAGATATCAGCAGGTGCTGATGTATAAGGAGGATGTTGTTTAGGCAAGCATAGGCTTCACAATCCATGGAGAGGGAAATAAAATGGAGAAATCCATTTGTCCAAGGTAGTTAGCTTTGTGCGCCTCCTCATATTCCAAAAAAATCCCCATCTTTTGCACCAAATCCTTTCTATCACATAGCACTTGCTCACTCCAGCTCACCAAATGCATATACTCCCAATCCCGTGTGCCTGGCTTTCCAATACCAGAGGGCATCAGATCAACCCCCCATGGAGATCAATCTTCCCAATTCTTTATATTGTGCATCTTCCATTGGGGGAATACCACCAACCAGCATGTCCCTCTTCTTGAGACTCTTCCAGTGCATCAACAGTCTCTTCCTTGCATCCCTCAACTTCCCCAAGTCTTTCAACATGATGTGCATATTCCAAGTTGGAGGAAGGAATGCCAGGAACTAACTTAGAGCTTTGAAGAGGATAATGCTGGTGATCTCCAAGAAAGGCTCTTCCAAGAGGATATAGCCAGGAGAATTGTAGAGTTAGAATCCAAATAAAGATTCCTTAGCCAACGTGTGGTGGACCTATCTGAACCTAGCTCATCCACACACCTCCAAGAGACATATCAGGCCACACCTGATATTGATGAAGTGTTGAACATGTGGAAGGAGGAGAATCATTCGATTCTAGCTCAAGGACTACCTCCTCTTCCACATGTTTTCTCCACTTCACCCCTTCTCAAGGAGGAACCTGTTCTACAGGAGGCAAGTGAGGAGTAGAAGATCCAATCTACAAGTCTTCAAGAGGCTGTTACGAGCGATGACGAAGAAGAAATCATCATTGATGCTCCTTGTGAAGCCACCATCAACAATGAAGAAGATGTAGGTCTTGCACATATGCAGATGTTCTAGCAATATGAGGAGGAACAAATGCATGGTGATCTCTCTTCCCTTCTATTTGATGAACTTCCTTGTTGTTTTGATGATGAGGATGACTATGCCAAGGAGCTTGAGTTGGAGGAGGATCAGGAGGATACTTTTGAACACCTAGAGGTCCTAATCTTTGAGGAGGAAAAGGAGAGGTCTGTCTTCCTTGAGGAAGGCCTTAAAAGAGCAGAGGATGAGTCTAATAGAGCCTACAATGAAGTATAAGGAAATGGGTCAGATCATGACACACTGCAAGGGAGTAATACATGTCAAAGGGCTAACAGTGATGAGCCAGCAACCACTAATTTCTTGGTGAAGAGCACCGATTTGAAGGACCAACATTCAATAGGCTTCCATGGATAGGCAAAATACATATATATTAGAGGCATGTTTGAATCTAATCCACTCGGCTTCCAGCCAATGCAGGTGATAGGCAAGAAGATCAAGTCACCAACTCTCTTCTTCATTTAGCTACTTGCCTGCCACCATAAGTCTTCTTGCCAGGAAGGGGACTTAAGAAATTTTCCTTTCGATCTAGGAGGGAGGCGAACATTCTTGGTTAGTTGTATATAATAGTTTGCTTTCAGTTGTTTTTTCCCTATTTTCCCTAAGTGCAGTTGCACAGGTAGTGTTTTTTAGCTTTGTGTGTTTCCCTTTGTGCATGGGGTAAAAAGCTTCATGTTTGATTCTTAAATATTTTGGGCTGCTGATAACTCTTTCATAGCTGCATCTGACTCTGCACCCAATGGATTTTAAGGTAACTGGTTCTAAGCATAGCAGGCATGCTTCCCCTGTGAGTCACCAAATTGTTGACCCATTTTGCCCACAAGCAAAATCTTGGTCACCTTCTTCACCTGCTATTCAAATGCCAGTCATTTTTGGGTTTAGTGAGTTCAGAGAGTTCATTTCATGTCCGGGTTCAATAGTTCAACATCCTTGGTTCATTGGCACACACGACTTAACACTAAGGCAGGCGCTTTGAAGAGAAAATTAGGTGAGGTTCAAGTTAATCAAAGCCGGGCACATTTCAAGGCCAAAAGCCTACAGCTTAATACAAAAAAGCCCGCATCTTAATACAAAGGCAAAGACATAATGTAGTCCATGAAGGACACGAGAAGGCCCGTCAGCAGTCAAACAGCCAGCATGGACCCGACTAGCAGGCAGAGGAGCAGGCCACATAAAAGTTTAGGAAAAGAAGCCAGCAGGCCCGATGACGTCTCCAAGGCTATCAAATTTAATGAAATAAAATAGCCATTGGGTTTTCAAACATTGAGAAAGGGAAAAGGGCCTGAATGTAGTGACCCACCAAGGAGTTCACCTAAAGGGCCAAGTGGCTAGAAAAGACAAGGATGTAGAAGAAGACAAAACAAAGTGATAGATAAGGAGATGACATGGCACAAAAGTGACAAGGCAGTCCAAATGGCAAAGTGTAGGTGATTTATTGCTTGTTAATTCCAAATGGTACAAACAACATACAACAGGGCCCGTGCATTTAAAAAAGGGGACACATTTTCATATATTGGCAGAAAAGAGGTGCGACCCATGCTTCTACATTAAAGCTTGAACGCCAAAGTCAAATTTGGTGATTATACAACATGGTTCCAGTAGGCTTCTTTTAGGATGATGATAACACAACAGTGTTTCCTCCTTCAAATGGGATGCGATAGGCCAACTTGTCAAAAAAAGTGCCAAGTTTCTTTCTCTTTTCTTTTATATATTGTAACTTCTCATTTTTGAGAAGAATCAGATCTTCCACTTTTGCAAAGGTGCAGCCCTGGCAAAATTTCACCTAAATCAAATAAAATGCAATTTTTTTACCTCTATTTGGATAGATGTTTTAGAGTATGATTTAATGTTTGTCTGTGTCCAATCATCATTTCTTGATGCTCTCATAGGTTCAACACCAGCAGACCTGTTATCTATAAGGCACCATTTCTGCCACTAAAAGGAGAAGAGCAGACATTTTGGAAGATTAGAATAGAAGGAGTCACTTACAGTGTGCATTTCACAGCACCTCAGTGATTGTTTTTGTCTCCTGTGTCTTCATGTAAGCCTCCCTGCCAGTCTTTTGAGCCTGGTCCTTCTGCCAAATGTGTAGTGTATGTCTGTATTTGTCTGGTTTTGAGAGTGGATGTGTGAAGGTCGACCCTTGTTTTTTTTGGTGCATCACCTCTTTTAGAGTAGGCTTATTTTTCCTGCATTCTCTCTCTCTTTTCATCCCCCCCTGTATATATATATATATATATATATATATATATATATATATATATATATATATGTATGTATGTATGTTAGCACTTGCTGGAAAAAACATGATGCATCAAAGGGAGCTAGCCCTTATCTATAGACTCTCTCCTCCAGCTTCGCCGGTCCCACAGGCGAGAGGAGAGTTTCCATGTTGCGAGGAGAAGGTAGGAGCTAGGCCTCCTTGCCTCGGGTGCAATCTCCAATGTCAATAGTAACTATGGTTGTAAGTATTACTTACTCTAACTGATTCTATCATGACCACCTTGAGGTCCATAATTGTCAAAAAATACCTATATATTATAAGTCTAACCACTTCTATACTGTGAAGGGTCTCACATGTCTTAGTGAAAAATTTCACTAATTTTCTAAGATCACACAAGATCATTATTCAAGCCAAAATAAATGATCAGGGAGAATTTCACAAAATCTTCCAGCCTTCAACCCATCTCTCTAAAGAGTGTTTTGCTCATTTTGGAGAAAAATAAGTAAAAATTTTGGTAAGAATAATATGTAAAAACTGATACTACCACTACTCTGTGTAGCTTTAGGTAAGTATAACATGTCAATATTGTCACTAATTCATAGATCTCCTAACAAGTATGACGATGAATAGGAACGATAAATATAAAGTATACAAAAATAATGGAATATTCATCCATATGGAATATCTATCCACCATATACATGTATATGGCCATACGACTAAATTTGATAAGTTCTTCCTATCAAATTTTAGATTTGATAAGTCTATTTATCGATCCAACTCAGTACCAATAATCTAATTTAATGTGAGGCTAAGTAGAATGACATCTTATCAATTAAACTTCATATTCCCAATTCACCACTCTTTCTTTAGGTCTTTATGACCTAGTGATTTCTAAAATGTGCACAATATTTCAAAGAATCACAGTTTTATGCTATCATATCATTGAAAGCAAAGCTATATGCTAAATGATTCTAGATGTATTCTCATACATATAAAAAAATCATACAATCAATCTGTAATTATATTAAACTACTACCAGTTAAACATACTCGTATAATGTTTCATAATTGAACTCATTCTATTATGTTCATGATTAAGAAGAAATAATGTTATAATTGACATAACATATATAGGTTAAGAATTATATCATTTTTTAAACCTTATAAGGGAATAAACAATCAATATTTTTTTACTTATTCAACAAGCACACAACAAGTTAAAAGTTTATTCCAACCCCTCGATTGACAAGATGTTCTACACATCCTATATGCTACTCGCTTATGGTGAAAGGTATAAAAATATCTCTTTAAAACAACATGCATTCAACAAAAGAGATAAATATCAATCTATGCAAGGGGGAATAATATTATACTAATTATAATCAACTTATACTTCTTAGTATATAATTTAATTTATAAATCAAGGTTTACCATCTTATGTGGTATAGAAATCACAAATTAGATCAAGTATTGACTCTAAAAGAGTCAAAATTAAAATACTATCAATTCAAAAATTCTTATTTATCCTCCCAAGGTAAAAAAAATAATGCAACTCAATGTTTCCCAAATGATACCTACCTACCCAATCTTGTAAGTATGGTATCTCAATTTACTTCCATATTCAAAAAAGATATGTGCCAATATAAATGTGTTCACCCATCTAATCTTTAAACTTATCTCTCACTAAGAGTAGAAAACATTCTCCCATAATTTACAAGGGAGTACAATCAAATAACATTAAAAAATAATTCCCATTTAAGAGAATATTAAATCAACATCATGCATAAAAGACTCCTTCCAACAACATCACAATAATGTCAAAAGAGAATAAGATTATATCAACTCATCTTTAAGCCAACTAAGAGGTATGACACCACATATACTAATAGTGCAAATTCCATAAGCGACCTCTTAACACAAAGGAATTATCAAGCAATACAGCTACATTCTACTAAGAGGATTTTCCACTGCCCTAAGTGGTACTAAAAAATAAAATGGTCTTATAATATTTTCCACTCCTAAGATTTATAAATATAAACTCAAAGCTAAAGCACTTAAATTTATGAGAAGCATCCTAAGCTAATTAAACACTCATAAAACTTAATGACAAAGATGACTTGATAAACAGGAAAAAGTTTAGTCACTTTCAAGGTATTCGATCTATGTGATCAAACTATGATAGGAAGATTTTATTCATGAATCATGAACTATGTTATATACCCATATACTCAAGCCTCAATTACAACCATCACCAAAGGGACACTCAATAAATTTATCTCCTAAATAACTCAAAGGGTTACAAGTGCTTTAAAGGGTACATAGTCAATGACCCACATACTTTTTACAAATGTCTTACAACTCTAATCATTGTGTAACATGGTTCTGCACTGAGACACCATGAGTCCAAATTTTAGTGCAATACTTCACAATGCTAGGTTCACACTAATGAACAAAAGACATGAAAATGCTAATAGACTCATTAGGTCCTAGATTTCAATCTATAGATTTAATACCACATGTAATAACCCTGTTGGGTTAGACATAGAAATATATGAACAATTTTTTTTACTAAACACATATACTAAATATAGATTACACCATGCGAATATATAGAGACAAAAAAAATTACACAAGGTGACAATAGTAAAAAGCATAATACATCACATAATACTGACGTCTAATATCATGAGAGTACACATCAAAAAGTGAATACAAAAAGTAATTACATTAACTCAAATACAACTATTACAAGTTATAGCTATTGTTATTGATTTACAATAACAAGTAATTACAATTCAATGATAAATAAAATACAATCCAATCTAATGTACATATAGATACATGGCTCTTTGAAGCATGAGTTCCTCAGACTCTCCAGTATCTGT
>JARHVA010002134.1:2352500-2507500 GCA_037957365.1 Torreya grandis | reverse complement strand
AGACTTCATATATTACATAACTTAGAAAAGAAAGGAAAAGAAGGGTTAAATACCTCTTGAAATATTTTATCACTTACATAGATGTTAGCCACCTATAAAATATGTATTGCATAATAAGGCCTAGGCTTTAGCATAGATGTTAGTCACCCAAATAATATGGAATGCATAACAAGATATCACATTTCCCAAATAATATTTGAAAAATCCACCTACCTTAGATATTCTAAGATTGCAATTGGAAGTTTAGATACTTAAGTTTGTATTGGACACTTTAAAATATCAATTTGACCTATCTTTGACATACATGACTTATGCATACATATATGACTCTAGCTCATATTCTACCCTAGCCATGTATCTATCTATTATCTGCTAATCATATACAAGACCGCCCTAGTATGTTTTTTAATGCTCTATTATCCTAAGAATAATATTTTCATATTCAATATCATTATTGCCTCTATCTTGGATAATGCCAAAAATAATCATACACTACTAGTTACCAATAGTGTTTACCTTTGCCAATAGTGTCCCGAGTTTTACAAATAATTATTTTTAAAATTCAAACCCCTACCTTGGGTCAATATACACATTTCACATGTTAGCTATGGAAGGAAATTACTTAAATAGTCTTTTATATATACACATCAAATCTAAGGCCATTGCTATCTCACACGTATCTAAAATCCACTTGGCATCGCACTTGCATATTGAGGAATACATTTTCACATCATTAATTCACATATTAAAGTATCAAAATCAAGAAACTTAAAAGGAATAATCACTAAACCAATTTTTAACACCTAAAGCAAGGTCAAAGTTTTAGATATGTCAAGTGTCAAATGCCAAATATCTACATTGCATTATAGTGGATCACAATTAAACACACATACAAATAGATCATATAACTACATGTGGCTTGAGTCCTCTTTAGAGTGTTGGAACCTAATCAATGCATAACTACTTAGTGGGTATCATTGAAGTTGTCCAACCCATCTTTATAACCCATTGTTATAGGCCAAGCAAGTGTCAAAAGTGAAACTAGGGTATTAATGCAAAGGATGTCAAAATATGAATTTATGCACAAGAGTGAGGGTAGGAAAGTATACATGTAACATCTTGATAGGTAGGTGTAGTGATATGTGGTATAACAAACTAACAAAAATACATAGATAGTTTTGACCAATAGTAGATACATCTAATCTCCACAAGTTTTTAAACTTTAATGTTTTATGATCATTCCTTCAATAGATTAAAACAATATTGAAAATACACAAACAATATTTTAAATGAGATGAAATAATATTATTTTTATTAAAAAAAATATTATTATTAAAATACTATTGGCCTCTTTAAATGACAACCTCCTTTGAGAAATCTCAATTCAATACAATTCATAGATGCCTTTACACTAGTTTAGGATCCTATTTAAACTAATTATATATTAGCTAACTAATACTTCCCATTAATATGGGATTATTGCAATCAACTCAAGGGACAACTTACAAATAATATATGTCAATGGTTTTATTAGTGAGGAAAATTACAAAGAAAATAGATAGGATGAAGTGGTCCTAACATTCCCTCCCTATTAATTTTTTTTATCAAAATTGAATATACATAAATTATATTTGGAGTTGAGAAAGGGGTTCCTAAGTCACATTTTTTTGCTAAATCCCATGTCACTGGACTAGAACATCAGTGCTGGTCTAGTTACAAAGTTGATAGAGCACCTATCTAGAAAATATTCAATTTAAAAAATGAGAGAACCTTATGCCAAGGACTTATTTCAAACATATAAAACATGAAAAAAATGATATGCACATGTGAATAAGGTGGAAGTTTTAACTTATAGGAAACAAGACCAATATATTGAAGAACTTTATAAGGCCCATATAACTTAGGATAAATTTTATGTCAACCCTTTATCTTGAGAAATGACTACTTATAAGGTTGTTTTTGAAGGAAAACCATATGCCAAAGTTGGAAGGTGCATTCTAAATGATGTTGATCTACCTGATACATCATAAGATTATATACCATGTTGAGATTGTCCTTGAGAAGGTCAATAATATCATCCCAAATATTGAGGATCCACTTCCTACATATGAGGACTTCGTAGGAGATAAGCGAGAATATATGATGGCTTTTAACCATAGATAGGTTCTTAAGGAGTCATTTTTTTGGTTGTGTGATAAGTGGTGTTGTACCACCATTTTGTAAGTGGTAACTAGATGGATTATTGATGTTATTTATAAGTGGTGAAGTAATTGATATATATTTATAAGTATTTATTTAAAAATTCACTCTTCCCATCTATTTTTGGGTGGTATTTGATGCTCAATTTTAGTTGGATACCCGTGCACTTGAAGAGTTCTTATCAAAAGTGAATTATGATACTTGATTCTTGATCAGATAAAATAGAAGATTAAACTCCATGAGGTAAAAATATTTGGTTAATAAATTTTTTGGAGGTGATAAAATCAAGCTAAGGTTGGGCCAATGCACAAAAATGGTCATATTTGGAGAGACAATCTACGACCACTAGAATGAATGATTCACCACTAGATTTTGGTAAGTCTTATATAAGATCCACAAAGATGTTTGTAATGGGTAGTGGTTGAAATAAGTTGGGTGATACCACTATGTATCCTTTGTGAGGTTGACATGTATCACACTCCTCAAAAAACATCTTGAATCTTACTTGACATTTGGCCAAAATAAACTATGATAAACTAGTTTGTAGGTTTGTAAAAATCCTGGATGGCTTGCAAAAGGTGAGGCATGTAACTCACATAAAATATTTTGATAGAAATTAGATCTATAAATCAAGAAATTATGGAATTTTTATTGTAAGTATTATCCATCCCAAGTATAGTGGATTTTGATGCAGGGTCAATAGATAATTGTTTGATGATTTTCCATGTGTGACTAACTTCATGCACTCATACTAGATTTATTGCATCCATTTTTAAACAAGATAATTAAAGCATACATTCATTCTTGTTCTTTATATTATCAACATAGGGGAATGTATACCATATTTTCATTTAAATTTATAAGTGATCTCATAATTGTATCCCATCAGCTTGGAAACCCAGTTCTATTGATCTAAGGAAGAAAGTCATTGGTCCAAGAATTTGTTAAGGTGTGGAGCCTAAAAGATTCACCAAGGAGCGCATTACCAAAGTTGCAGGTTTACACAGTCACCGACATCGGTCAGGAGTGACCGACATCGGTCAGGTGCAGTTGAAGAGACGCCGGTGTCGGTAGGGGATCGGCCGATGTCGGTCACAGGCAAGCAGGCAGGAACCGGTGTCAGTTACCTGTGCGTCCAGAATGCTATTTTCATGGACAGAACTGAGTGTTTGCATGATGAGTTTAAGTCTTAGTCTTAAGTTCACGTCTCTATTATTAGTAATACTATTTTTAGAGCCCTTGTTCAAGAGGCTTAACTATTGGTTGTAAGTGCATGCTCAAGTCTCCTAATTCTATATGTAGAATTAGATCTTCTTAGCTTATTATTGTAGTAGTTCATTGTATGTGAATGTTGAGAGAACAGTACAGAATTGTATAGGTGAATCAATCCAGGTCGTTGGAGTTGATTATACTTGAGAGAGAGAGCTCTTGAGGGATAGAGATCTAGAGAGTGATCTTGTGCATCTGAGAGAGGTGAGGAAGAAAGAAATTTCTTCAATTGTATTCCTTCTGTAAAGAGTTTAATACAAGTTTTCAGGGTGGTTTCTTGTATCTCTTGTTCTTTGCTATTATTTGATTCTAGTTACTTATCTATCTGATTTAATTCTATGGTTTATTGCTTTCATAAGTGTAATCATATTGTTGGTTGATCCCCAACAAGTGGTATTAGAGCCTTGGTTGTAGGTTTAGAGCTTGATATTCATAAGTGGTATCAAAGCTCAAGTTCACTAACAGGTGGTTCAGATCTGTGTAGTGTGTATTGATTACAGGTTACTCATAGGGGTTTCTATAGGGATTTCTGTTTGAGTGGGAGAAGCACTGGCAGAAGAAAGCAAACTGAGAATGGAGAAGTTCAATGGCAAAAATTATCAACATTGGAGAATGCAGATAGAGGACTATTTGTATCAGAAAGATCTATACTTACCGTTAGGTGGGATTACAAAGAAGCCCACAGACATGGATGATGAAGAATGGGAAGTTCTTGACAGAAAGGCTCTGGGGTCTATAAGACTGAGTCTAGCATCTACTGTGATATCTAATTTATCACAGGAAAAAACAATGGTAGAGTTGATGACTACTTTAGCAAATTTGTACAAAAAACCCTCAGCTTCTAATAAGGTATATCTTATGAAGCAGCTATTTAATTTGCATATGCAGGAAGGTGGATTTGTATCTAATCACCTGAATGATTTCCATGGAATTGTAAATCAATTAAGTTCAGTCAAAATTGTATTTGATGATGAAATTAAAGCTCTTTTAATATTATGTTCTTTGCCTGAAAGCTGGCATAGCTTAGTAATGGCAGTTAGTAATACTGCATCTGCTTCAAATATTTTAAAAGTAGAGGATGTTGTTAGTGTTATCTTGAATGAGGAAATTTGCAGGAAAAGCATAGAAGAGACATCTGGGAACGCTTTAAGTTTTGAGAGCAGGGGAAGGCAAAAAGAGAAGAGCAAGAAAGGGAGATCAAGATCTAAGTCTAAGGGGAGAGGTAGATCCAAATCTAGAAATGGCAGGAAGCCACAATGCTGGAATTGTGGAAAGATGGGGCACATAAGTAGAGATTGCTGGTCAAAGCCTAAGGAGGACAATCAACATGAAGGAAAGGAAGAAGCAAAGGTTGTAGGTATTGCACAAGATGCTTTAATATTCTCTTTGCATAATAATATAGAATCTTAGGTGTTAGATTCTAGTGCATCTTTTCATGCTACCCCTAATAGGGAATATTTTAGTGACTATATCCATGGAGATTTTGGAATAGTGTATCTAGGGGATGATGAGCCTTGTAAAATTACTGGCAAAGGTAAAGTGCAGCTAAAAATGTAGAATGGCAACACATGGGTGTTGAGAGATGTTATGCATGTTCCTAGCTTGAAGAGGAATTTGATTTCTACAGGAAAGTTAGGGGATGAGGGTTGTACAGTAACTCTCACAGCAGAATCTTGGAAGGTGACCAAGGGTGCACTTGTTATGGCCAGAGGTAAGAGAGTAGGTACTCTCTCTTTATGTAATTGTGTTACTAACAATTCTCCTTCTGTATTATCTACTTCAGATGTGGATGCAAAATTATGGCACTCAAGGCTTGGCCACATGAGTGAGAAGGGGATGTCAATTCTTAAGTCTAAAGGTAAGCTTTCAGATTTGAAAAGCATGGATCTAGAATTTTTTGAGCACTATGTATTTGGAAAATAGAAGAGAGTGAGTTTTCTCAAGACTGGCTCTACAAAGAAGAAGCATAAGTTACAGCTTGTTCACACAGACGTGTGTGGACCAGCTCAGGTAGCTTCTATTGGAGGATCACAGTACTATGTTTCATTCATAGATGACGCTACAAGAAAGGTATGGATCTATTGTATTAAGAAGAAATCTAATGTATTTGAGACTTTTAAGATTTGGAAAGCTATGGTTGAGAATGAAATAGGTAGAAGATTGAAGTGCCTGAGATCTGACAATGGTGGTGAGTTCTGTAGTTATAAGTTCAACTGGTATTGTTATATGCATGGAATCCATAGACAAAGGATGGTTCCAAGGACACCTCAGTAGAATGGAATTGCTGAAAGGATGAATAGAAAAATTATGGAGCATGCAAGATGTATGAGATTGCATGCCAGTTTACCCTTAGAGTTTTGGGCAGAAGCTGTTGACACTGCAGTGTACCTGATTAACAGAGGACCCTCTACAGCTTTGGAATGTGGAATTCTAGAAGAGGCATGGACAGGTAAAAAGATAGATCTCTCATTCCTCAAAGTTTTTGGTTGTGAAGCCTTTGTGCATGTTGATAAGGAAAATAGAAAGAAGCTGGATGCTAAGTCTATGAGGTGCACATTTATTGGCTATGGCTCAGATGATTTTGGTTTTAAATTTTGGAATCTAGGAACTAACAAGATAATTAGGAGCCATGATGTTGTTTTCAATGAAAAAGTGATGTATAGTGATCAGCTGAAGAAGCTAAATCAATCTGGGTAGAGCAATGGTGAATTAGATGAGGTGACGGTCTAATATGAGCTCACGGGAAAAAGAAATAATCACTTGCAGGAAAGCACAGAGACTGATGTCGGTAGGAAAGGAACCGGTGTCGGTAGAATAGAAATTAATGTCAGTCATACAAAGACCGACGTCGGCAGGGCAGGAACTGGCATCGGCCAAGCAAAACTGACGTCGGCCAGTAACAATTCTAGAAGTGACCGAGGTCGGTCACTGTCAGAGAATTTGGGTGGACAGCGTGTTGTGAACGAGTCTCAGACACCCATCAAGAGGTCAGAAAGAGTAAGTAAGCCTCCAATTAGATATTCTCCTTCATTATTCTATTTATTGCTAACTGATGGTGGAGAACCAGAGAGTTTTGAAGAAGCATTACAGGTGGAGTCCAAGAGTCAGTGGGAGCGTGGCATGGTTGAGGAGATGGAGTCCTTAAGAGAGAACCAAACATGGGATTTGGTTGAGTTGCCAACTGGTAAGAGAACACTGAAGAACAGATGGACCTATAGGTTGAAGGAAGGTGAGAATGGATAGATGAGATATAAGGCTAGATTGGTTGTGAAAGGATTTGCACAAAAGCAAGGTATTGATTTTGATGAGATTTTTTCTCTTGTTGTTAAAATGACTTCTATACAGATTGTACTGTCTTTGGTTGCTATTGAGGATTTGCATCTTGAGCAGCTAGATGTTAAGACAACATTTCTTCATGGAGATTTGGATGAGGAAATATATATGGAACAGCCGAAAGGATTTGAGGTCAAAGGTAAGGAGAAGTTAGTGTGCAGATTGAAGAAAAGCTTGTATGGCCTCAAGCAAGCTCCTAGACAGTGGTATTTGAAATTTGATAGGTTTATGATTGAGCATGGCTATAGTAGGTGTCAATCTGACCATTGTGTGTATATCAAGAGATTTGATAATGGTAGATATATTATTCTATTGTTGTATGTAGATGATATGCTGGTTACAGGATCACACATGCAGGATATCTCTGAGCTTAAGGTGAAATTAGCTCAAACGTTTGCTATGAAGGATTTGGGAGTAGCAAAGAAAATCCTTGGCATGAGCATTAAGAGAGACAGGAAAAATCATATGTTGACATTGTCTCAAGAGGATTATGTGGACAAGGTGTTGAAACGGTTCAATATGCAGGATGCTAAACCAGTAAGCACACCTTTGGCTGGACATTTTAAGTTGAGTAAAGAACAATGTCCTAATTCACATGATGAGGTAGAGTACATGAGTAGAGTTCCATATTCTTCCATAGTAGGGAGTTTGATGTATGTAATGGTGTGTACTAGACCAAATATTGCCCAAGTAGTGGGAGTTGTAAGTAAGTATATGGCCAATCCAGGAAAGGAACATTGGAAAGCAGTTCAATGGATCCTTAGATATTTGAGAGGAACCAACAGTAGGCACTTGTGCTATGGAGGTTCAGATACTTCTCTACATGGTTATGTAGATTCAGATATGGCAGGTGATTTGGATGGTAGGAGGAGCACCACAGGATATGTTTTCACTGTAGGTGGAATGGCGGTTAGCTGGATATCAAAGTTGCATAAGGTTGTTGCCTTGTCAACTATAGAAGCAGAGGATATTGCAGCCACAGAGGCTAGCAAAGAGATGATATGGATGACACAGTTCATGGAAGAGCTTGGAAGGGAGCAAGAGAGTTGCAGATTATACAGTGATAGTTAGAGTGCAATTCATTTGGCTAAGAATTTAGCCTTTCATTCAAGAACAAAGCACATATAGCTTAGGTACCACTTCATAAGACAGGTATTGGAGGATGGTGAGTTGAAGTTGGAGAAGATCCATACAGACAAGAATCCTGCTGATATGTTAACCAAGCTAGTTACAAAGGAGAAGTTGAATCTTCATTCAACTTCTATTGGTCTTCACGATTGAGTTGAAGATGGAGGAGCTAGAAGATGTTGCTGTATAGGTACTGGTGTAGCTGTTTATCTCCAAGTGGGAGATTGTTAAGGTGTGGAGCCTAAAAGCTTCACCAAGGAGTGCATTACCAAAGTTGTAGGTTTACACAGTCACCGGCATCGGTCAGGAGCGACTGACATCGGTCAAGTGCAGTTGAAGAGACGCTGGCGTCGATAGGGGATCGGCTGACGTCGGTCATAGGCAAGCAGGCAGGAACTGGTGTCGGTTACCTGTGCGTCCAGAATGCTATTTTCATGGATAGAATTGAGTGTTTGCATGATGAGTTTAAGTCTTAGTCTTATGTTCGCGTCTCTATTATTAGTAAGACTATTTTTATAGCCCTTGTTCAAGAGGCTTAAATATTGGTTGTAAGTGCATGCTCAAGTCTCCTAATTCTATATGTAGAATTAGATCTTCTTAGCTTATTATTGTAGTAGTTCATTGTATGTGAATGTTGAGAGAACAGTACATAATTGTATAGGTGAATCAATCCAGTTTGTTGGAGTTGATTATACTTGAGAGAGAGAGCTCTTGAGGGATAGAGATCTAGAGAGTGATCTTGTGCATTTGAGAGAGGTGTGGAAGAAAGAAGTTTCTTCAATTGTATTCCTTCTGTAAAGAGTTTAATACAAGTTTTCAGGGTGGTTTCTTGTATCTCTTGTTCTTTGCTATTATCTGATTCTAGTTACTTATCTATCTGATTTAATTCTGCAATTTATTGCTTTCATAAGTGTAATCATATTGTTGGTTGATCCCCAATAGAATTATTTGACACTTTAATGATCAATTTTGATATAAAAATGTTTGTCAATGAATTATGGGTGCCATTTATTGATTTCATGAAGGATAGACACCATTTCCTTTTCATATGCTAATCACACCAAATTTTTTCCATTGATGGATTTTATTATGAAGGTGATAGGGCATATGAGAATAAGCAATTATATTATTAGTTATTTAATTCATTCTAGTTCTATTTTTAAAGTGAGGTTATGATATTTCCTATTGATGGATTTTATTATGAAGGTGATAAGGCATATTATAATAGAGGTTTTTTTTGAGTTTGTTATGGATTGAAAGATCTCACATAGTTTATAGGATATAGGGTAATATTGACATTCTAGTTTATATGAGTCATTTTTTGTGAATTGATATGTATAGATTAGCTTGAGCATACCCAATTGAGAATGGGTCATCTAGAAAATATCCATCATCATAATCAGGTGTATGAAAATTGATATGGAAGGCATGAATTAATCTATCAATTAAATAAGCATGAGGAATTGATTGTTTAGGTATGATTGTTGAAGTAGTAATTTTGTTAGTTGACCTCTGATGAGATTGACATTGTAATGAAGGAGATAACTAAGCAATGATGTTACAAGGAGATATAATGTTTTGATCTTAATATTGATTTAATTAGGCTCATCATTGTTAGAATATGGTAATTTATGAGGTATGTTTCCCATAAGTTCAAGGTGGCCATTAAAACTTTGGTTAAAATAAATGGGATAATTAAATCATTGATATTCACAAAATGGGATACTAAGAAAAGGTTCAAGGATAGGAATTTTAAAAACACCACATTTTTATAATTATTCAAAATTCCAAGGGTTCATATTCCCTTGAATCTCATATATATAATTGTTGTCAAGATAATTTACACACTGTCATGCAAAAAAGACAATTAATCTCATGCAATGTGTGTAGGGTTATCTGATTAAAATGTTATAAGATAGTGTACAGTTAAAAATCATGACCTTAAATTGAAAAATGATAGGGATTAAAACACAACCAAGAGGAGGTATTTGTCTTTAATCATAGCTTTTGCATGTGCTTTGGGTATATTTAAGCTTGCATTCAAATTATCCAAGAGTCTTGAAGAAGTCAATGAAAGTGATACAAGTACCTAGCCCTTCATCAATCAAGGCATGCTTAACTTAAATATCACCCACTTGGACACTAATTAATAAAGGAGGATCATTAACATGTAGTAATATTTATTTAGGAATCATAGAATCAATGAGAAACTTAAGTGAAATAGAGGAATCTAAGGTTTTATCAAATTATATGGACATCTCATCACACTATTAAAGAATATTATCCTCAAACCTAGTCAAGGTAGCTTCTTGTCCTATAGGTGGAGGTTGGTGGATATTCATTTCAAATAAAAGTTTCATCAAGAAATTATGATGATGAAGGGAGGTCTTCAGAAGCTCAAGGAAAGGAATTTGAGAGGGGAGTTCAGATTATTCTGTGATGGGGTCCCACTCATCATATCTTAAGGGAGATAAAATAGATTGAGATAAAGGTGTGTAATGTTGAATCAACTCAACTAATGGGTGGGATGAAGTAAAATTAAACTAAGTAAAAATAGAAATGTATTATTTTGGATCAGTTAATTTAGTTTGACCAAGGAGATCAAATTACATTGATCTATTTAATATAGTTTATTGCACAAGATATTTAAAAACTTCATGCATCAACTTGGTTGATGTAATATCAAAAAATATGAATAGAAACATACCACTTTGAGTGGGTCGATGTAGTTGGTTCATATTTAAGAATAATTGACTATATCAATCTGGTAAATATAGTTTTTTTAGATTCATGTGATTGTATCAGGCTTGTTGATGTAAAAATAATAGATGAATGAAGTCAAATAGACAATATCAGGTTGGCTGAGATAGTTGGGTAATGACTACTAGACTGTATCAAGGTGGTCAATATAGTTTGAAATGGTAATAATGTGGGTGATTGTAGTTATTAACCCTAAATTGAATGTGGATCCTTTTATATGTAGACATGGTTTATAATATAGAAATGAATAATAACAAGGGCGATAAACAAATCTATAGCAGGCCAATTAATTATAAAACTTAGATAAAACATATACTAAATTTACTATGTTGAGATATGCTAAAAATGGAAAGTATAATTATGCTAGATATTGTAATGATAATGAAAATAAGATACTCAATTAGTTTTAATTATAATATAGATATTTATCTAGAACAAGTAGGAAGTAGACTGGAAGAATATTTTGTAATAGTCACCAAATTTTAGATTAAGTGTCTTTATAGCCACAGATACTTGCATCAACTTGGAACTGTTGTGTTGATGATAGTGTCTAGATTGAACACAGGTGTCTAGTATGGAATAATTATTGAAATAGGATGTGACCACTTGGATGCTTCTAGATTTATCATCACCTTCACTTTGGTGCATTCAGATATGGGTCATGGATTATTGTTCCTTGTCAAATGATCAAAACCATAGTTCTTCATCTTCATATTAGCTGTGGGAAAAATGGGTTAGTGGGCACACAGTGTCGATTTTCCAAAAATACCCCTATGTCAATGATCATTACCTATATATCCAATAATCTAAAGAGGTCCTTAGACTTATTTAGTTCTCCCCTACGTGTTGGTTTATGTGTGAATCATGTAATATGTGATAGGAAATTACAACAGTGAATTATCTTGTAACATGGCAAATATATTTCTTGGGATACTCTAATACTTCAGAATTACAAATGTGTTTTCCCTATGACTGATATATAAATAGGAAAAAATAGTTAAGTTTTACTCAATTGAATTCTATTTGAAAGCTCTTTGGTATAAATATAGGTCTATGCTAGGTGTGTTTAGAATGAGGAACAATCATGCATATATACCACTCCTATCATGAGAATATCTCACATAATAACACTTAGTCCAACCATTAGGATATGTTTCATTTGAAAATTAGATGAATTTAGGGCATTAGACACTTTCATCGTGTAAGGACACTTACATCAATGTAGGCATCTGACTAGGACATAAGTGTTTACGAAGTAAAAAAGTGGGTACGTAACTTGCAGAGGTGGAAGATAAGTAGGTTTTAAGCATTATGGGCTAGATAGAAGGCCTAAGTCATCAACATAAGACTGGTCAATTAAGAGATAGTCCAAGGCACATGAGAGAGTATATGTGAGACTTGTAGAAGCATGAAAGGTATAGAGCTAAGATGAAAAACCAAGGTCTGGGTTTTCCAAGTGTAAAGGATTGAGGTGTTATATAGTTCATAAATATCATTTATAATAGAAATTTGGTCATTTTAGTCATAAGAGATGAGTTGGTGTCGACTTCTTTATACTTAACATTTGTAAAATGAGATGGATATATGTCTTTAAAAGTTTGGTAAGTGGAAAAAATTGTTATAATTAGAATGTGGATAAGGATTAATGTAATATAATACATACCTCATGTTGTTCATATTGACCAAATTTTCATCATTAGTTAAAGAGTGAGGTTCAATCGATTCTTCCACAACATTGGAAGAAAGATGTTGAGTAGTAGTAGATTCATGATTTAGAAGTGAGTCTTTATAAATGGAAAAGGTGAGCATTAGCTTAATTGAGAGCATCATTATTAACTTTGAAATCATGAGCTTTAACTACCTTGTCATAGGATTGATTACATTCATGAATCATGGTTTCATGATTGAAAATGTGACCAATGATAAACTCAAGAGCAAAGTTCCTAAGTTTCTTACATTTTTCATGATATTGTCTCCAACTTACATGATACTAATTTTTTTTTATGAATTATACCAATTAATGTGGTTTTTATGCACACCATAATCAATGAGGTAACCTCTAATGTTTTAAGATCTAAATGGAAGTAAACTCCACTCTAGGGCATGAGTTGTACGTATGCAGTTTAAATAACCTATTGATAGAATAGTCAATAGGGCATGTAGGTTTTTGACAAGGGTTTTTGGATAGAGGTGTGATTTTTAAAGGGTAGTGAATTCCTATATGATTTGGATGGATGGTTGGTTGTTAATATAAAGTGGGTAAGTCTCAAAACAAACTCAAAAAGGAATGAAGGGTAAGGCAAAAAAGAAGACTCTGGGGTTTTTAAGAATCACCTTTCTAGATGGTTTCTAAATGGATAAGTGTTTTCAAAACTAATTCCTATTACGAGTAGCAATTATACACAAAATTAGACACGACTGAGATGTCTAAAGAAATATCAATGTAGGAAACTCATAGGCCTCAATCAAAGGTTGCCCCCTTTAAAATAACTATTACACACCCTTAATCAAGAGATTATGGCTCAACCTAATGAGGCATCTGAGAAAATTTTTGCGTACACATTGAAAACTACATCAAAAAAAGCACTCATACACATTTAGAATTATGAATCAATCGACTTAATTTTCCTAATTAACATAATTTACCAATATTTCAATAGCTATTGCATATCTAAGATTAGTACATCAATAAAGATAATCAAGAACCCATTCAAAGCTTTTACACACTAAGGATTATTGAATCATACAACCAAAATAAGATATTCCTAACTACACAAAAATTGGAGAGAGAATATACAAACACATTCACTGACAATCAAAATTGATGTTGCCACTGTATATTGAAAATTTTCCCACACTTTTATAGGGTGGATTACAATTATTTAAATAGACTTGGGGAGGGGGTGCCTCATCTTCAAAGTCATGAAAATTTATTTACATGTGATAGTTAGGATATAAGTTCTAACTTTGGTCAAAACCATATAAAAGTAAACTCATAATTATCAATCAACCAAAAGTTGACCTTTTTAAAACCATGTAACATGTGCATGTGTAAAAAATAAAAAAAGGCCACCTTTTTACTCTGATAGCTTGAACTTCAAGGAAGTTATAAATATTTTCACCATTAAAAAATTGTACATGCACAAAATCTTATCCCCTTTAAGGCTACATCATCTAGATGGTTTCATGTACTTTGGTTGGTATAGTGGTTGGGGTAGTGGAAACTAGAATTATAAATATTGATGTAGTACTAAAAGTGAAAGCTTGAGAATACTTCCTTTTTGCTTCATTATCCTGATAGAATTTGTCTGCTATGTCAAACTATTGGTGTATGATACTCAAGTTAAGTAGAGGTGGTCGATGAATTCTATTGGCTTGGTTGAGGAGTCTTACATGTTCAGCCTTGGTCATCTATAAATTATTCCTAAATATTTATACCTTAGTAACTTTATTTCAACAAACACTTAACTTAGATTCTATCTCTTCTAGTGTCAATCCTTGTAAACTTTGTTTGAAGTTATTTGTCACTTCCTAAATGAGTTAATTGAAATCGATCTTATTGATCAATTTGAATCTGGCATATTTTACCTTTGATAACTTCAAATCATGAAAAATATAGAGAATTTGGGCCTCATGTGCTTGATATTTGGGGATTAAAGCTTCAAATGATTATAACCATTCCCGTGCCTCTTCCTGCCTTATGAAAACTAAGTTCAAGTCATTGGCTGCCTCTAGTGTTGTCATTAGGTCTAGATGACTGTATATTTGTTTATCTATGTATGCAACTAGAATCATCAAATTAACACTATAATCTCTTAAATAATTATACAATTGGTTAGTATCATTCACATGAGGCACCGATTTATCCCTCATAAACTCCAATGCCTCCAAAGATTTGTAACATCTAGAAGCTACTTCATGAAGCTTTACTTTTGTACCTATAGGGATATACATGATCTTTGCCTACTCCTTCAATTATTCTACTTGGGCTTCTAACTCTTATCAAGCCATCTTTATTCCTTCATGGATGGATAATATAACATCCTTATGTGCTTGGGATAGGTTTTCAAGATTCTTGACATAGGGAGACTATCCTGACTACCTATTCTGCATCTTGGTGAGGGAGAATACTTCATACCTTTCCTTAAGAATTATCTCCCTACCTATGTCATCCTCTAACTTCCTCTTCTTCACTCTCTATATGTTTTTGGATGGTGGGTCAAATAGAGTGGAGATGAAAGGGAGTTTAGTGATATTGAAGCTAGGCATTTGGGAGGCCTTGCTTCTTAAGTCTACAACCCTTAGAGGAATATCTAAATATGATACATCTGAGGTTATGAAAATAACCTCTTCCTTAGTCTCTCCAATAGCTAGTTGTTTTTTTGGGATTTGAAAAGGACATCAAGTAGGGAAGGCCAAATGATCTTAGATTAGTCCACTCCTCTAAAATGAGAAAGTAGATGGGCTGTGATCAATTGAGACTTGGCTTTCCTTCCTCTTTCAGAACTTGCCATAATAGTCTCTTCTATGGAGGTGGTGGATGGCATGGTAAAGGAAATCTGAGTGGATTAAATATGGAATTGTGGGGTGGCCATGGTAGTCTGTACCTTTATAAGCACCTTCTTCTTTATGGCTCTAATGTTGGTAGTTCCAAAAGGGACATAAGAGGTAGGCATGATGGATGAGATGGAAGTAGACTATGAATCAATGGTAGTGGTGGTAATATCCTTCTGAACCTTAGGGGTGAGAAGGGGGAATTGAGTGAATGTGGTTGGGGAGAAAGGGTCAATTTAGGTGAAAGTAGGCACTTCCACCTTAGGTGTCCTCAACACAAAAAAAATAAGAACATGGATAAATATTATAGCAGAAGATAAATGAACACTCATGAAATATTTATTATTTAATAAACTTTGTGCTATAAGCTCTGCTTGAAGGCTTATGGCCTTAGCCATTTCTAGCTTCAAATCCTCATCAGAATCTTCTTCATCCCTAACATCCTCTATTATAATAGTCTCTTCCTTTGCCTATTCTAAGTGTTGTGGTATAGTAGGCAGGCCTTAAGATGACTCAACTATGGGACTCCTTGTGTGGGTCCTCAACTTCTTTATGTATACGAGAGGGGTCTCAACTGTGTGGGGGAGATTTGTTGGGTTGATGTCATTATTTCTTATGTTGTTATTTCAATAGATGTACTAATCTATGCTTGGGGCATATCAGTAGTCATTTGAATCAATTCCATAGCTGACTCTTCTTATGTTTTCTCCTCCTCATTCGTATCTAAACTAATGGGGTCCCTTGCCTATGTTCCCCTACTAGTTCTGGGTTTAGGCACCCCAAGATATTTCTTCACGATCTTGAGATTTAATTTTAAAGGGAGTCCTTGAGACAAGGAACAAACTTGGTCCTTGGATTGCTCCTTAGACTGCCCTCTCCAAAAGATTGAATGTTCTTATCCCTTGTAAAGAGCCTTATTATCATCCAATTTTATTACAATAACCGAGGGTTTTTCTTAGATCATTATTAAATAATCTTCCTTCAATCTAGTAACCCTTTCCCTCTCTAAGACATTATCATCATCCTTTATAGTTATAACTAGAAAATCGTATGAGCAAGGCTCATGATTTTAAGGGATATTAAGCCCCTATAAATGTTTATGAATAAGACAATATGGATCCTAGTCTCTGTGTGGAAGCATGTGGAAATGATAGCTCCTTCACTTGCCTCCCACTTATCCAAAATGCTTCCTCATGGTATATACCATTCTTCATATGACTATATTATGGCCAAAAAATGAACTCTTCTTTACTTTGGACAAATCTTATTTAATACTCCACCATAATTGAAAGGTGATCTCTTGCTCTGCTAACTTTCCTAGCACATATTTTGGGAGGCATAGGGGATGAACTATGTTTCTACAAATCATTATAACAGTGAAATTTGGATATAATAAATAATCTCCCCTACCTTTTAATGTCTTTACATTATTTTTTCCAATTCTAGGTAGGGGCATACCATGAATGGCTTGTAAACTTGTGGATATATATCCTCAAATATCTTGACCATGTTCTTGGTGTAGGCATATATATGCATAAACTGGTAGTAGTCACAAATTTGTTTTTTAATACAATCCATGGTTGGTGTCCATAGCTTTCCAAGGATTCTATAACAAGTTCCCATGACCACATCTAAAAGATAGGACATCATATATAAATGACCTATAGGTGTGGGGCGCTTGTCTTTATGAATTATTTGTTCTCTAAGATGAAGATTTATTATTGTAGACACCTAAATCTGGCCATCAATAACCTCCAACTAAGCTTTTGACCAATTTCAACCCAAAATGCATAATTTGGCCTAAAACACTAAAACACATTAAAAAACTTTTAAACTAACATTTTAAAGTGCCAATTTTGGCTAGGGTATCATTAAATGGGGCAATATAGTTTATGGGCTAGCTAACTTTGATCAGATTATTTTGAGTCAAAATGTCAATTTTGCACCTAGGTGTTCTAGATTGATCTTTCCTATCAAATATCTTGCACAAGACACATGCCTTTGTTATTTGTTGTTGGTAACATCCTAAATGGGATAATGGATCCAACACATTTGACATTACCTTCTAATTCCAATCTAGTCAAATTTTGGACCAATAATAATGCAATCTGATCAATTTGAGTAATTCGTGCATAAAGTGCTTAAACATGCTTAGAGATAAATAATCCAAGTTAGAGCCTAATTGAGAATTCCATAGAAACTTGTTGAATACTTGTTTTTAGAAATTAATTTTGAATATCTGCATCATTAGGTGATCTCATTTCTTGGGAAGACATTTCTAGGCCATAAATGCCATAAATATAAGGATTCATGCCTCATCAAAGCCCTCTATGCCTCATCAATGCCTTCCATGATGCTCTCCATGACTCTTAATTTCCCCTTCTTCTAATGTCATGATGAAGATAATTATAAACTTAATTCTAAAAATTGAATTAATCCTTAACCACACATCTCAATCTCAAGATGGATGGTTCATGTTGATTCTACACATTCTCAAAAATCCATAAATAGGAGGCCTCACCACATGAATTTTAAGACATGATTATACAAATTTATAATGAAAAATTGATTATAAAGATTCATAAAACTAGTGTTACCATTCCAAATTGATTCCAAGCTAAGCCAAGCCACAAGCTAAAGGTGCCAAGGAGAGATGGAGGTAGCCAAGCTTCCTTTGATGAAGATTTCATGAGAACAAGCTAAGAAAGCCACTATAACAAGCATTTTGGAACATCCAAGGAAGGTAAAATAGGGTTTCTCTTTCATTTTATTTATGTGTTTTATTCATGTTTGTTAGTGAAGCTCTCCCTAGTGTCTAGGCCGAGAGATGTTATTCTAGTTAGTGTGTTTCTTTCATTTTGTTTTTATTTTGAAACTAACACCATACTAACCATCCTCTCTTGAGTCAAATTCCTAGATCACATATGACACAACTAGTGGGACCAAATGCATCCCACACATGAAGAAGATCATTTTGTAGCTTTAAAATCTTCATTTGGATAATTAAAACTCTTGTAAATTGATTTTCTAAATTTATTTTTCCATTTTCCTTTGTCATGAGTTTACACAGTAATAGACATAGGTTAGTAAACCCAACATCGATTGGATAGCTATTGTCAGTCACTATTGGTATACCCAATATTAGCTAGATAAACATTATCAGTTAGCTAGTGTAACCATCATCAGTTATATAATCGACATCAATCACTGTGTTTTTCTTAAAACACAGACCTGAGAGCTCTTTTTTTAAAGTTCATTATTTCAAACCTAAAATAGCTTCAAGGATAAATGACATTATAACATTTTTTTTACAAGACCAAGCTTGAAATTTGCTAAAAACATGTTTATATTACCTTTTGTGTGCTTAAAAATCAATTAGGAACCTTGTTTTGGTGTTTAACAAAAAATTTAGATGTTTATGGTGAATGTTTTCAAAGTTTACAACTAAGACCAAGGGGTCAAATGAACACCACATCATTTTTCATTTGGGATTAAAAATGAACTCATCTTTTTTAAGCTTTTGGTATTCACTTAGTTGTTTAAATTAAATTTTTGTTTCGCAAAAAGAGGGATGTTGCATGTATGCTCTTCCATTTGTCTCCTTGAGGGAACCCATGGAATCAAAAGTGCCATTCCTATTGCAAGTAGATGAGTCTAAGGCTTAGAAATAAATTCATCTAAGGCACTCCCCAAAAACTAATCAAAGTTTGGGTGACCTTGAAAATGACCGTAAAGTCTTTCTACTTTCATGCTTTCTTTATTTTTATGCAAACTTGGCTTACGAGGGGGACTTCATCACCTCCCATGAGTTATTTAGGGAAGCTTTGACCCAAGGTTTTACTTCTTGGCATTGACTTCATTTGGATCCTAATTGGAGTTGCACATGGGATGTAGTGGCACTTTAGACATCACACTACACTGAGTGAACAATAGGATGTAGTGGTTGTTAAAAAGGACTAGACCTTTTTGCAACAAGCTAAGTGATACAGACCTAAAATCTATGATTTTATTTTGCATTGTTTGGCATGAAAGTCATTGTGCAATTAATTCCCATAGAACATTCATAAACTTGTTAGATCTTAGATAAATCCCCACTTACCATGAAAGTATTATTGGTGCAAGGTGCACCTCACGATCCATGTCATAGTATTGTCATTTGAGATAAGGGGGGGATGTAAAAACCCTACTATATAATATGCATTTAATTTTGGATGAACACTTAAAATCCTCTCAAATGATGTATATAGATGGATTCCAAAAATACCAAGTAACCTTGTCAATTTAGAGTCTAAGAGTGATTAATTAATTGAGTTTTGTCCTAGATTAAAGTATTATTTGAAGTCAAAACTTGGTGTAAGCAAATAATTCAAATTAAAACACATGGTCCTCATTTTCCTTTTAAAAAAGATGAATTATGTTGCCCATGTGAGATCATCAATTTGTCTTGTTCAAAATTTCATCAAAAGCTTGGGAGTCATATTAACCACTATGGCATAATTATTCTACCCAATTGAGTCTAGACCTTTACCAAAGTTATTTAAGTACACTTATAATCTAAATTTGGAACTGCACATTTATAAATTCATAGGGTTGATGTGTTAAGTGGATTCACCATTTGCACTAAACTTGAGGGAACTTAGGTTCAATTTCCCATTTTGGTTGAGGGTTGTTTAAGACTCATAATCATTATCATCACTTGATAAACTTAAGCCATTTTGTGATAAACACTTACACTTTGAGTCTATGCACCAAAACATTTTGAGTTAAGAAAAATAGTGTTATGTTGTCAAAATTGTGGGAAATTATCTTTGCCTTGGAGAGTTTTTGAAACAAACTTGTTTGTCACACCTTTTGGGTAGTGTAGCATCATTACGCTACCTAAAACATTTTAAATATTGTTTCATAGACCCTCTTGCATAGATTTCAAATTTGTTCCTACATTTTCAAACTAATTTGAGTGTACTTTTGTGATCTTTTGTCTAACATAGTTATACTTTTCAATTTTATCTAGCTTATTTGTCAAGGGAACCAAATTTTATACCATTATTTATGAGAAAATAAACTATCTCTAAATTGCCTTTTATTTCATACCTTATACCTAGTTGATTAAGTTCATGTCAAAGAATCAAATGGTTAGTGTGTGTTAGAAGTGTTTCAAATCCATTAGATTAAAACTTTCATCTATTTCAAAGTCTAGCTTTTGATGTTGTTTGGCTAAGAGTCCTAGTGCATGCTTTGTTTGAACCGAGCTTGTGATGTCATGTTTGGCCAAAAGACCTAGTAACTTTTAAATTTCTGGATTATACTAATTTGAAACACTTAGACCATAGAGTTTGGAGTTTAAATTTTTTGTCTATTTACTTACTTACCTTTGTGTGAATAGTGAAATGTTAGATACTTCATGCTAGCTTATTTCCTCACAAATATTTGCATAAACCTTTTGATCCTTTTGATGAATCTAGACCAAGTTGGAACATCATCTATTTTAGATTTTGTCCTTTTTAGAGTTTGTATAACTCTTTGACCTTTCATCTCAAAGCATTGACTATGGATCCTAACATGTATTCCTACACTCATAGTGGACTCATGTACAATCTAAGGATTAGTAATGTGGTGGTGCAGGAAAAAATGGTGCAAGACCCCTACGTAGATAATATTCCTTATGAGATGGATTCTTATTCCTCTTATAATACTCAATTAGGGGCACAAATCTAAGATTCATTAGCTAATTATTTGGTTAACATGCCACCTTATTCATAATAAGACCAAGAACAAACTGCACAATACCTAGCTACAATACCCATAATGGATGAGCCAGTTCTTCAATAGTCATATTCTACTAATATGGATTCCACATATGATCCATTCTTGTTTGAGAAACATTTTTTAGAGAAAAAAATGAGATTTTGGTTATATCTATAGAGGTAGGGGTCAAGTTTCCAGAAAACTTCCCCCAGAAAATTTACCAAGTCTAGTAAGAGTGCCCCACAATATCATTTACGATCAATAGGGTTCTTCTAGCAATCCTATGGCTCTAGTCCAAAAAAAGTATCAAGACCCTAATATATCTAATTGAAGCAAACACATCATGGAAGATCACTTTAACCAAATGAAGACAGCATATCAAACCTACTTAAACCTAGAACATAATTTCAATCAGATGAACATGGTGAGTAAGCCTCTTATTGACCTAGTTCCTTCAACAAGAGTGTTGATAGAGTTAACTAGATAAGAGAATCTGAGTTGCAACCCATTCGTACAAACTATTTTGATAGATAACTTGATGCATATGCCCATTATTGAAGAAGTATATTTAGACTCTATACAAAATCATGAGCCAAACGTAGTAGACAATGTGCAAACAACATCCAATCTCGATCAAAGTGGTACTAACATACAAAAAACTAGCCAACAACATGTGCCTATAGTTAATCCCATGAGTAGATCATTATACCAGGGAATAGGATTTTATACATCCCAACCTCAACTGACTACTTCCTCAAGTGTACAACCTATGGGATTAGGCAATCAAACAATGACCAATGTCACACCTCAATGATAGAATGTGATGAATCCTACTCCTCCTCAACAAGTAATGAGTAGTGTTATAAAACATCAAGCACAATCTAGTGTATCAATGTAAAAGAGGACAAATACATTACCACCTCAATCAGGGGAAACTAATGTTCTACCTTGCCAGGTAATGACAAACATACCTCTTCATTCATAAACTAATATGCCAATCTAAAACCTAGTAATGACTAGTCAACAACATGCAAATATTAGTCAATGATAGATTCCAAATCTATAAGCTATTTTCACTTCCCCATACGGATTCATGAAATAAGGAGGTCCCCATGTTTTTCAAGTACCTACTAGACAACTGTTGGTTCAAAATGTGCCACAAATTCAAAGACAAAGTCTTTGTCCATAAGTTCCCTCTCAATAGAAAGGTTCAATTAGTTGATAGAATGTCCCTTTTCAACCATAGTAGGCATATTATAGTTATATCCATCCATCCCGACCATAAAATCCTCTAAGTCAAACCTTTATCACCAACCCAAACCAGAGTATCACACAACAAAATGTGCAATTTCAAGTACATCCTGATCCACGTATGCATATTTGTAGTCCATTCCCCAACCAAACTAATATACCCCAATAGGTATTTCCATAATACCATAGTCAAAGTGTCCCACGTATGACCTCCCAATCATCTACCCAAACCAATATTCTCCCTCAAACAAATGTTCCTTCCAGTTTCCTATCCCAAGAATTACAATAGATGAAGGATGCAATTACTACCATTCAGTTTGAGAAATAGACTAAAAAGTTCAAATTGGATGATGTGTATTCTCATCCATTCAACATAGATTATTTACAGATACCATTTCCTCCAAGATACGAGCCACTAAAATTTGAAAAATACAAAGGGAAAGGTGACCCTAATGCTCATTTAACTGAATTCTTTGTCACATGCCAACTAGTGGCATATAATGACATATATATTTTGTTGTTATTTCTAATAATTTTAGATAGAAAAGCCTTGGATTGATTTTTAAAGTTACCCAAAAATTTAGTAATGAATTTTGATGATCTTTTTGATAAGTTTGTGTAGCGCTTTTTTTATAATCTCGAGCATGAGATTTCATTAGTGGACTTAACACAAGCAACACAAAAAGATGGTCATAGTTTTTAAAGTTATCTACAGTGATGGATAGCCCTTGCAAGCCGTTTCACCCATAATTTACTAGATAAACAATTAGCTATTGTGTTTACTGAAAATTTACATAGTGAGATAGCTTATCATCTGGAACTACAATGTGCACATATTTTCAACGTGATCATTGATAAAGGTTTGTTGATCGAGTGAGAACTCATCAATAAAGAAGTCATCAAGCTTAATTAAACTAATTAAAATAAAGGTATCAGTTAATTAAATGGCCAACATCAACATCTCTTTTAAGTGCAAGCATCATAACTGACACAGGCCAATAACCAAGAAAGACCGAAGCAATCCAACTATAATAAGAATGTTGTGGGAAATGGAGTAACCAATTCTTGTCATGTCCAAAGGGTGAAAACATAATCTACACCACCTTTTCATCTTAATCCTACCCAAAAACATCTTTAACCAATGACATAAGCATAAAAGCTAAGACCTACACAATAAATACGTCAGCCTTTACCATTGTAAACCCCTCCTCATAGGAGAATTGTGCCTACACATCATGTCTTTAATGACCTAGGAGAACCTATTGAATCTATATTTTACAAGCTTACTACCACTAATATAATTAGTTGGCCTATACCAAATCATTATCTATAATAAATTCCTTACCCTGATTGGTACCATGAAAATAAATTCTGTGACTATCATCAGGTCAACAAGCATAATCTACGAAGATGTGTCCAAATCAAGCATTTAATTGAGAATATGTTGGAGAATGGGGAGATAATATTGTATAATGGTGTTTTCACTTCCAATCAAACTCTTGGGATTTATCAAAACCCCTTTCCTCAACATAATAATCAATAATATCAAAATGATCAGTAACAATAATAATAATAGCTAGTGCAACAGTAAAATCAACAATATCAAAATCAAAGGTTAAACTAGCAAAATCAATAAAATTAGTAGTAAAACCCACAATGATAGAAAAATGGACAAAACCAAGGTTATAATGGTAAAAACCAACAAACCTACCATGTAGTTGCACATGACTACAACAGGGTTATAGGTCATATTATAGTGGGTAGGGTTAATACCATCATTAATCCTAGACCAAGCACTAATTAGCCTAGACCATTGCTAAACAACAACATTCAGTGAAATTACATGGATAATCCTTCTTTGACTTAGGAGTGCATATAGGAAAACTATCAAACTAATACTTCTCCTTTTAGACCTTATATTGATAACTCATCCTTGCCATGTGACCACATATGATGCACTAGCAACTGAGACTTGTCATGTCTGGTACCACACTATTCCTAACATTTGTTAGAAATAATGGTCTAATATTTAATCCTGATTATGCACTCACAACTCAAAGGTCAAATATTACTATCCCAAGCCCATAACCATTTTCCACTTTTCCTGTCATCCAACCATCTATTTAGCCTCTAAATAAACCATTCACTCCTGACCAAGACAAGAAGTTTGATATTGTGGAATAATTATAGAAGACACTAGTAAATTTTTTTATTTTAGATTTGATTTGAATGTCAATAATCCACAAGAACATATTGAATGATTTTTTGACCCAATCCACTATTAATAGTGACATATCCCTAGATAATTTCAAGCTTTGGTTGGACACCTAGCTCCAACCCAACAAGTCATATTTAATGAAAGTGATATGTCTTCCCTTGGCCCACTCCATAATAATCCATTATAGATAGAAGTTTATATAAGATGACATAAAGTGAAATGTGTCCTTATAGATAATGGATCAGGCCTCAACATAGTATCTCTAAAGCTCATCAAGCTTCTTGGATACACAATGGTAGATCTCCAACCAAAAATGATAACCATCAAGGCCTATGATAATTAGGAAAGAGAATCACAAGGCACCATTACTTTGCTAGTTATCATTTGGCCTTTGACCCACGATACACTTTTCCATGTGTTTCATCTTGAGTTATCATACAATATGCTTCTAGGCAAGCCTTGGTTACATGAGATTCATGCAGTCCCATCAATGCTACACCAATGTATCAAATTTTTCCCCTCAAGGATATAAGTGAATATTCTAAGAGATTTAAACCCATATTAACACTACAAACATCTTGAGCCTGAATTTCAAAGCTATAATTATCAGTACAACATAAATTTAAGTTTTAAATAAGATAAATGAAAGGTTATACTTATTAATCCTTCATTAGATAATTGCATAGATCCTAATACCTTAGATTCCCTTTCCCACATGCCACCTCCTGAAGCTTCTAATCATTTCACCATTTTAGATAATAGACCAAAAGAGTATGTGACCCATGATACATTTCATATTACCAATCTTCCTTAGAATTTGAAAACCTTTGGGTGACCTAAAGTCACTCCATATATGCATTGACAACAAAAGAACAAAGATAAGGGACCTATCACATTTGTACCAGCATCTGGGCTAGAACTTGACCCTCTTGAAGGGGATAAATCATGGTTATACAATGACCACCGAGATAATTGTTATAAAAGTACAAAGTATCCTATTCTTAATAGGATCATATAGCATCACAATTATGAAAGAAGAGGCCTCAGACCAAATCAACAAGGAACCATCAAGACAATTTCTATGACTAATTATGAAAGACCTTATGGACTTGGATTTAAACCACCTATGGGTGACCCCACATATCTTATTCAAACTCCATCACTAGTGACTAGTGATGATGATGTCGACATTAAAGTAGAGTCAGATCATAGCCTCACCTTTGATGACCTATCTAAAACTAACTTGTTTGATAACAATTCCATTTGTACCCTTACCCTAGCTATTCATTGCAACCCATTGTAATTATATTATCCCCAACTATTAGATTGGAACCAATAAGAATCCAGTCTACCAATTGATGAGTTCTAGAATGGTGAGGCATTTTGTGAATTCTTAGGCCTTAGAGATAACATTATGTTGGGAGATCACAAGTTAGAATTCTCAATTACATTAGATTATGTAGCCAATTTTGGAGAGCAAGTGAACACCCTTAGCCAAAAAAAAAAAGTAAAAGATTGAGGTGCCAAAGTGAAAACCTCTTTAAGGCACTCTTTGACTAGGGAAAAAGTGAAGATAAAGGCTAGTCTAGTGGTGAAAACCTATTTCAGGTGCCATTAGATGGGGGTGTTCATTATTATTTGAATTTAGACTAGGAGACCACCAATACTGAACTTGCCTATGGATCCAAGTTTAGCTTTGAGCAACAAAAAGTATTTGATTAGATTATTCAATAATTTTTAACTATTTTTGTCACATGGCCAGATCTCTTATTAGGGGACTCAGATTCATCATGCCTAGGAGAAGTTGAAGATTAAGTCCTAACAAAGGACCTTAACATAATCTAATAGTTCAAGTCATTGCTTACTATCCTAAAAGATGGTTAGACCCTTCTAGTCAAAGATATAATAGAGGTAAATATCAAGACTCCATCATACCTGACATGGATAAAATTAGGCATGTCCCTCACTGAGGAGGAACATGAAGTCTTTATAGCTCTATTGAGGGAATTTGTAGATATCTTTGCATGGGCCTATTCTGACATGCCAAGTTTAGACCCTGTCTTGGTTCTACACCACCTTGTGGTTAATCCTGATAACTAACTAATAAAACAAAATCTACGTAAGATGCATCCTCACATTGTTGTATTGGTAAAGAAAGGGTTAGAAAAACTCTTAGAAGCAAGATGTATCTGATGCATTGACTACTTGAATGGATCTCTAATGTGGTACCTATTTGTAAAAAACTTGAAGGGATCAAAATTTATACTAATTTTTGAGACATTAACAAAGCTTGTCCTAAAGATGATTTTCCATTACCTAATATCGACATGATCATTGACTCCATGATAAGTTATGAAATAATTTCACTCATGGATGGATTTTCAAGATATAACCAAATCAAAATAGTACCAAAAGACCAACATAAAATAACATTCACTACTTTATAGGGAATATTTTGTTATCAGGTAATGTTATTTGGCCTTAAGAATGTTGGAGCTATATATCAAAGGGCCATGATTTTCATAGTCCATGATATGATGCATGATATTGTTAAAGACTATGTCGATGACATATTAGGAAAATCCAAAACTAGGGCTGACTATCTAGAGTGCTGTGTAAGACATTTGAAAGATTATGGGAGTACAAAGTTAGACTCAATCCAAAGAAATATATGTTTGGTATAACTTCTGGAAAATTACTTAGCTTCATCATGTCTCACAAAGGTATTGAAGTTGATCCAGCTAAAGTTCATGCTATAACTGAGATACCACCACCAACCAATTTAAAGTAACTCTAAAGTTTGTAGGGTAAGATCCAATCAATCCAAAATTTCATCTCTCAATTAATAGACAAGTGTCATCCATTTACACACCTTATAAAGAAGGGAGTTGCATTTCACTGGGATGATCACTACCAAATATCTTTTTGATAACTCAAAGACTATCTTGTTAATCTACTTATTTTATTACCTCCTATGCTAGGAAATCCATTCTTGTTATACCTATCAGCTATCGACCATGCTCTGGGGGCACTCTTATCTCAACATGATGATAATGAAAAAGAGGATGCTGTATACTACCTAAGCCATACCTTGGTCACATATGAACATAAATATGCACCTATGGAAAAATATTGTCTAGATATGGTCTTCATAGCTCAAAAACTACACCATTACATGTTGAATAATAAGACCATAGTCATTTCAAAAGTAGATCCACTCAAGTATCTACTATCTAAAATATCTTTGAAAGGTAGAATGGCTAAATGGATCATGCTTCTTAGTGAGTTTGACATAGATTATGTTAATCAAAATTTAATCAAGGGATAATTTCTTGTAGATCAACTTGTGGAAGCACCTCTCACAGACACACAACCACTCACATTTCAATTTCTTGATGAATACATAATGACCATCATTGACACACCCCTTGAGGAACAGCCTTAGAAGATGTATTTTGATGGTTCATTTACTACACATGGATCGAGGGTAGTCCTATTATTTATTACACCACAGGGTGATTTAATCCTTAAATCATTCAAAATCACCTTTACTTATACAAATGACATGGCCAAGTATGAAGCACTTGTTGTAGGACTTTGACAGGCAGTGCATTGGAACATATCTCATCTTTAAGTTTATGGTGATTTTTAGTTAATCATCAATCGGGTCACAAATCATTTTTAGACCAAAGATGATAAGTTGGTTTCATATAAAGCTATGGTCAACAATCTTAAGAAACAAATTTCCAACATTTAGTTTGAGCACATACCAAGGGCTAGTAATAGAACTGAAGATGCCATGGCTACTATTGATTCTCTAATTTGACAAATAGAAAAAGCTAGAGAGTATCAGTTCCTCATCAAGAATTTATCAGCACCAGCTCATGAACCTTCAACCATTACAATGATTTGTGATATTGTTGGTCCTAAGTCTATCTAGTACTCAGACCTTTACAACTACCTTCATGACTAAGTTATACCACCTAACCTATCTCAAAAACAAATCAAAGATTTCTTTCATCATTCCACTCATTATACTCTACTTGGATCCACCCTTTACCATCATATTTTTGATGGAACTCTGCCTCATTATTTAACTTTAGTAGAGTCTACACTAGCATTAAGAGTACACAAAGGGGTATGTAGAGCTCATTCTAGTAGGGAAATCCTATCCAAAAATATCTTGCATACTAATTATTATTGGCCCATGATGGATGCAAATGCCACTAAATATGTAAAGAAGTGTGATAAATGTCAACAACATGCTAATCTGATTCATGCCCCAGCCAAAAATTTAAAATTGATGTTGACACCATGGCCATTTTATACATGGGGACTTAACCTCATTGGGAAGATTAACCCCAATTCATCTGATATCCATATGCATATCCTTACCACCACTGAGTATTTCACTAATTTGGTTGAAGTTATACCCCTCATGTGACTAAAAAATAAATTTCCAAATTCATCTTCAACCATCTAATTTGCCACTATGGTATCCCCTCTAACATTATATCTGATAATAGAGGATCATTCAAGAACAAGGATGTAGATCATCTATATACTAAATATAACATCACACAATATTTTTATATAACATATTACCCTCAAGGTAATGGCCAAGCCAAGGCATCCAATAAAACCATTGTCAATATTCTCAAAAAGATTGTCAATGATGTCAATCATGATTGGCACCTATAGATATTTATTTCCCTTTGGGCATACCATACCAATCATCATACCCCCATAAGAGCCACTCCATACTCACTTGTTTATGGTATTGAAGCCATCCTTCCCATTGAGGTCAAATTGCCTTCACTGTGCATCTCTTTCAAGCATGTCCTAGATGATCATGACTATCGAGTAGCTCACCTGAAAGAGCTAGATATACTTGATGAGAAACACATAGTCATGCTCAACAATCTTCAAGCATATTATAACCGACTCAAAGGCCACTATAATCAGTGTGTTAAGTATAGGACATTTGAACTTAGTGATCTTATTCTTAAAAAAACTAAAAGAATACCATGACTACAAAGAAACATAAAGGAAAATTTAAACCAAACTAGAAAGGGCATTTCATCATTACTATAGATTATAGATCAGGAGCATATAGGCTTGCCACACTAGATAGAGACAAACTTCCTAAGTCAAAGAATATTATTCATCTCAAGTGGTACTATGCTTAAGCACTAAGGTGTATTGTCTATAAGGACCATTTTAGTTATGCCATTTTATCACTATTCTTATTTATACAAATATCATCCTTATACATCCTCTTAGCTATATCCACTTTCCACTTCTGAGTTATCAGCCCAATGTGTTCTAAAGCCTAGCTCGAATGACCTTAGTTTTTTCCATCAGTTAGTTCATGTACTTTAGATACTGATCATATTTTGGAGTAGTGTGGCAAAAGTTTTTGTAGTTGCACCCTTTGTTTGTTATTCCTTACTTATCACCAATCTGGTTACTAATTATAATTGCCTTTAGGAAACTTAGTACCATTCATCCATGCCATTGTGTCCTAGTTATAACTACCAATGGGCAAACTAGGGCCAACATTTATTTATTAAGCCTTGGTGTACTAACTTGCCACTTCCTATGTTGTACTATGCCTTTTTACCAACTGTGCCTATTTTGTTTGAATCGATTGCTACACTAGTCGAATTCTTCCATTGTAAGGGTGGAACTATAGTGAATTGATGTCCTATTTTGGGATTATGTGTGTCATGATCAATTCATGTTGAGGTCACTTAATCCTCTTAAGCCATGCTATCACCATTTTATAAGCAACTTAAACCACACTCTCACCATTTTATGAGTAACCTAAGCCACACTCTCACTATTTTGTGAGCAACCTTATCCACACTCTCACAATATTGTAATCAACCTAAACCACACTCTCACTATTTTTCAAGATTGAACTACTTAGTGTCTTGTCATTCTAGATTGAGTTGAGACACTCTAAAACAATTCCAAAAACATTTGAATTTTTTTAGAAAAGAACAAAAACGCTGACCACTTCTTTGCCTTAAAGATTTTGGGAACCCTTACTAGGTTACAAGTAAATCACTTTTCATTTAGTTTCCCCATCCTTTTTGGCCCTTTTCTCTCACACACTTACCATTTTACAAGACCATTCCTCTTCTTCTCTCACATCCATTCTATTTTCTTCCTATTCCTTAAGAGAAATACATTTGGCCTGAAGTTTTTTATTAGATATTACATCCATGGAATTATGTAGGTAGCATCCACTTGCCTAGTGCATATGGAGACAGCTCTGCCACTCCCTTCCTTTTCTTCTATTTCCCCCATTTTGTTCATTTGTTAAAGTTGTCACCTATTTTATAAAGGCACTGTTTGTATGGTTTATTTTGAGTGTTTCTTTGTTTATTTCTTTGTTGTTTTATTTGTGTGCATGTTTGTTTGCTTTCAACACTATTGCCTTGATTTAGTTTATGTGTATTCATTAGGTGATTCCTTACCCACACTTATACTCAAATCCATCCATATTCATATGTTTACATTATCATCATGGTTTCTATCATTGGTGCATTGTTTTTTATTGAGTATTGGATTACGGGAGTCAGTCCTTATGCATATTTCAGTCAAGTGCTCATGATGTTATATCATGATGCATACTGACATGTGCTACAACAAACCTTAGTTTCAAGAAGTCTATTCAGTAATGGTGGCATCTCTTCAACATTGACATCTTGATTCAATCCTAACGATATCCCAAATAGAGTAATTAATCATAAAATAATTTTAACCTTTATTAGTTTGGACTAGCATCTCCTTACTAGTAAGTTATTATAATTCATCATTACCCTCTATGTTAAGTTATCATCATCCTCAACCAAGTTTATCATGTTTTCCATAATCAGGGTTTAATGATCATAACTACTTATGGGAAAATCATTACACACCATCCCACCTACATTTCTTAATGATTATAACCACCTTTGGGTAAATCATTATGTTGTCACCACTTTACTTTTTTTTCCCATACAAAGGCATGTTATTCTCTTGTTTGTCTATCCTGATTGGGGTAGCTCCATCTTCTTAATGATTATAACCACCTTTGGGAAAATCATTGTGTCATCATACCACATTGCCACTATCAGTGTACAATGCTTATAAATAACTTTGGGCAAACCATTGTACACCATCCCACTTGCATTCTCAATGATTTTGACTACTTTTTCAATATCATTATGTTTTCACCCCATCATCTTTCCTTTCTTTGGTCCCCTCATTTTGCTTCTTTCTTTTCAAGGGACTATTTATTGACTTACTTGTGCCAACTGTTCCCTCGAGGGGGCATCATATAGTTAGTTTATCATCATTATAGTTGTAGGCATATAGGACCTTTTCATTCTTTGAGAAGATGTTACTATGCTTATAGATTGTAATTCCTTTCCAAATAGTGGCAAACTATAGACACCTAAATCTGGCCATCGATAACCTCTAACCAGGCTTTTAACCAATTTCTACCCAAAATACATAATTTGGCCTAAAAACACTAAAACACATTAAAAAACTTTGAAATTGACATATTCAAGTGCTAATTTTGGCCAGGGTATCATTAAATGGGGCAATGTAATTTATGGGCCAACTAACTTTGATAAGATCATTTTGAGTCAGAATGTCAATTTTGCACCTAGGTGCTCTAGATTGATCTTTCCTATCAAATCTCTTACACAAGACACGTGCCTTTGTCATTTTATATTGGTAATATCCTAAATGGGATAACAAATCCAATGCATTTGACATTGCCTTCCAATTCTAATCTAGTCAAATTTTGGACCAATAACAAGGCATTCTGATCAATTTAAGTAATTTGTGCACAAAGTGCTTAATCATGCTTAGAGATAATTAATCCAATTTAGAGCCTAATTAAGAATTCCATGGAAACTTATTGAATACTTGTTTTTAGAAATTAATGTTGAATATTTACATCATCAGGTGACCTCATTTCTTGGGAAGACATCCCTAGGCCATAAATACCACAAATATCAAGATTCATACCGCCCATGCCTCATCAAAGCCCTCCATGCATCATCAATGCCTTATATGATGCCCTCCATGCCTCTTAATTACCCATTCTTCCAACGTCATGTTGATGATAATTATAAACTTAATTCTAAAAATTGAATTAATCCTTAACCACACATCTCAATCTTAGGATGGATGGTCCAAGTTGATTCTAGACATTCTAAAAAATCTATAAATAGGAGGCCTCACCACATGAATTTTAAGACGTGATTATAAAAAGTTATGATGTATAAAGTTATAATGCAGAATTGATTACAAAGCTTCATAAAATTAGTGTTATCATGCCAAATTGATTTAAACCAAGCCAAGCCACAAGCTAAAGGTGCCAAGGAGAGATGGAGGTATCCAATCTTCCTTTGATGAAGACTTCATGAGCATAAGTTGAGCAAGCCACTACAACAAGCATTTTGGAGCATTCAAGGAAGGTAAAACAGAGTTTCTTTTGAATTTTAGTTGTGTGTTTTATTCATGTTTATTAACTAAGCTCTCCCTAGTGTTTAGGCCTAGAGATGTTATGCTACTTAGTGTGTGTTTTTCTTTTTGTTTTCATTTTGAAACTAACACCATATTAACCATCCTCTCTTGAGTCAAATTCCTAGATGATAATTATCTCTCCTATGGTGAATGTAGTATCATGGGCTAACATCATGTATAACAATGAAAACCAATCTAAATTAACAAAATGGATGCTTAGCATACCATAGAGTCAGTTTAGAAGATCCATGTCGATGTGTATCCCCATTCTAAATTTGTCTATAGAGATAGTCCCCTTTTGCTTCTTCCCTTTCAAGGTGATATTTTGGTCTGGGAGCAACCATGAAAAGAGTGCCTTGTCAATTGAGATTTTTGCATTGAACTATATCAATGTATGCTTGTCAAAGTAGGCATTGGATATGATTAAAGATAGCTATATTTATAAGTTAGATCCTAAAATTCATGTGATGACTATTTTATTACTACATGATGAAGGAATGCATCTTGGGTTATCTTACCTAAGAATAAGAAATTAGGTAGGAGGTAGATGCATGGCATCACCTCTAATTTGGTAGTTGTAAAATGTAACCTTTATCATTTGAAATCTAACAGTTCTTTAACAAATAGTTGATCAATAAGTGTCACCTCATCTTCCAATGAAAATATGTCCATAGAATCCACTATGTCCCATAACTTTGAATAGTTAGAGTACATGTTCTTGAATATAGTAGCATTGAATGTTGTATCTATAGACTCTATAAAATCCTTGATTAAATATGGGGATGGTGGATTTGCTCCTCAAAAGTCCATAGATGAAGATGCCATTGCTAGATATAGGTTTTGGGATGTTTGAGGTTTCCTTAGACGTGTTATGTGCTCTAGATGATCTATTCTGACCTCACTTTATTATTGTTTCACTTGAAGTCTCTTCATAAGTAATAGCTAAGGCTATTCATCACTTAAGATAATATAAGGCTCATGATATCAATAGAATTTGATTGTAAGTTTGATTTGAAATCAATGAAGGTTCAATGGTTGCATATTGTATATATAGGATTTTGCATTGAATAATAGTTCATGTGACATAAATTCCCAACATTAACTTCTTTTATATTTCCTATATAGTTCAAATTTTGTTAGTTCAAGTTGGTGGGAGTATTTTGCATATACTATTAGAAAATATTTCAACTTTATTTGGCTAAGTATAGCAAGTGCTAGTATTGTCCTAGGGAATAGGTTATTTGGTTTTATGTTGGGGACCGGTCTTTATAAAAGACTTGTAACAATAAGCTTGAAGACCTATTTCTATCAAACAAAATGCCCACATCACAAATCCAACAACTTGGAAAAAATATCCACAATTTTTTTTTGAAGACCTATTCTTGTCACATAATATGTTGGTGGTGCCAGTTCCAAAAAGTTATTTTCATCAGACGAAAATTCTAATAAGAATGAACTATTTCGGATAAAATGTTTGACATAACTTCTTTGAGGGCCAAATTTATGTAAAATAAAATTTTCAAAGACTAAACTCCAAATGAAAAGAAGTGCTAAAAATGTAAACCCCAAAAATTTACGAGACAAAATATTGAAACATAGAACCTGAAAACCAAACCTGTCAAACAAAATGTTAGAATTGAATGCCTAAACAAAAATTTTGATAAGTGAAATCCTTGGATAAATTCCACTAAATTTCATAAGTCCCAAAAATTTGAATAGTTCAAAACTCCCAAAATGTATTAATATAGTTAGTCTATACACAATTCCAATGCAATTTTGATAAACTATGAAGGCCAATAATCAATCTTTTCCCACAATTTGTAGAAACATATAGAAGAGAGGTTTCAACAATAAGGATAGAATATAAAAAAAAGTGGGTTCCTATTTCTCCTTAGAAAAAAAGGGGGTGTTGGATACAATAGTACCCATGTTTGTTAGGGTGAGTAGGGTCTGTTAGGTTATGGAGCTAAAAGCTTCACTGATGCAGACATGGGAGGAGGTTGCTAAGTGTCACTGTCACTGATGTCGATCAGGCCAATCGACATCCATCAGGTGTAGACAAGAAGCTGCCAACATCAGTTAGGGATCGGCCGACGTTGGTCATCTCTAGGTAGATAGGGACCAACATTGGTCGCCTGTGTGGTTCCAAAACTGCTAGTTCACGAAAAGTTAGTTAACAAATCGATTGTTTGCATGTTGAAAGGCTAATTTTAGTCTTGAGCTGCAGATCTAATTATTGTAATTGGATGTCTAATTATTGTTTGAATGAGATCTATATAATAGACTCATGGGCTATATTGTAAAGTGGGCTAGTTGAGTAAGAGCAAGGTGTGTTCCTCCTAGTTTCATAGGGGTGCCGAGTGTGTATGATTAGGTAGAGCTACAGGTTGTGCAAGTTCTGGTAGAAGATCCACAGGGGTGCTGGTTTGGAGAATCAGAAGGGTTCTTCATGTGTGTAGGATCTTGGTCAGCAGGTGTGTAAGGCCACATTTGGAGATCTACATGTGTAAGTAAGATGATTGATTTTTAGGTGTTTGTGTGTGCAAGGTCTAAGGTGGATCTGCAGGATAGCAAGGTCAAAGGTGATAGGCAACACAGTAAGGTGGAAGATCAGGGAGATCTACTTGAAGTATGATTGTGTACTTGGAGTGTGGTGTGTACTCAGTGTACTGGCAGTTTTGTTACTGACTGGTTAACAACTCTGTGTGTTGAGTTGTGTTTGTAATTGATATTACAAGAGAGATAACTCTTGAAGAGATTTACTGTTTATGCCCTAGAGGTGTGGGAGCCCTAGAGGTGTGTAAGGAAGAAGACTATGGCATCTTCTTTGTTGTATTTCCTTTTGGAAGAGTATTAATACAATTGGGTTTTGTCTCTCATATTCTATGCTATTTCTGAATTCTAGTTACTTATTACTTCTGGTTAAATTCCACATTTAGTTACTTGTACATGGTAATTGATGGTGCTTCCTAGGTCCTAATAATGGAATCAGAGCATGTTTGTTGTTCTAGATTCTTGACAAGTGGTATTAGAGCCACGTTTGTGGTTCTAGGTGCCTTACAAGTGGTATCAGAGCTAAGGTTGTAGGGAGCAAGTTTGTGTTTGATTACAGGTCACTCTCAGGGGTTTCTGATTGAGTGGGAGTATAACAATGGTAGAAGAAAGTAAGCTAAGAATGGAGGAATTGAAAATCAAGAATGGTCAATTATGGTGTTACGAAAAGAAAGAGCAGGTAAAGAAATATTGTTGGTTGGTAGAAGACCAGCATGAAGGAACTGAAGAATCAGATGTTGCAGGTATTATTGCATAGGATGCTCTGATATGTTCCTTGGATAAAGTAGAATCTTGTTTTATAGATTTTGTTGCCTCTTTCCATGCAGCCCCAAATAGAGTATTTTTCCATGTTAAGGTCCATGGAGACTTTGGAAAGATTTATTTAGGGGTTGGTGAGCCTTGTCAAAGTATTGGCAAAGGGGAAGTGTTGCTGAAATTACAGGTGGCCAACACATGGGTGTTGAAGAAGGTCATGTAGGTCCCAGTCTTGAAGATGTGGCTAATTGCTTCAGGAAAGTTGGGTGATGAGAGATGCATAGTAACTCTCACAGTGGATTCTTGGAATGTTACCAAGGATGCACTTGAATTAGCAGGTGGTAAGAAAGTAGGCACTCTTTATCTACTTGCTTGTATTACTGATTCTTCTTCTGTTGCAAGGATGTGGCTTTGTAGGTTTGGTCACATGAGCAAGAAGGAGATGCATGTTCTTAAGAGGAAGTCAGATGTGTTTGACAAACTTAAGAACTGGAAAGCCTTGGTGTTTATAGAGGAGATGATGGATAGAGATTAGTGGATGGGACTGAGTAACTCTGAGCAGGGTAGTTTGGATAGGGTTTTGATCCAAAGAGAGCTCGTGGGTAAAAAGTCATCACTCACAGGCAAACATAAGTACCGACATCGGTCAGGGAAAACCATCATTGAACAGATAGGAATCGATGTCAGTCATGTGTAGATAGGCAAAGTTAGTGGTGTTGAGAAGGTGGAGACTAACATCGATAGGATAACCAGTGTCGGTGACCTAGACAGTCACATGGAACTGACGTCGATTGGATGCAAACTGTGTGGTGACTGAGGTCGGTCACTAGAATGGATTTTGGGCAGACAACAAGTTGTCAAGGAGTCTCAAATGCCTATATGGAGGACTGAAAGGGTAAGTAAGCCTCAAATTTATTATTCTTCTTCTTTGTACTAGTTGCTCACTGTAGAGTAGGAAGGATCTAGGAAATAGTGGGAGCATGGCATGATGAGGAATTTGATTCCTAGGATGCAAAACCAAATAGGAGATTTGGTAGAGTTACCAGCTAGGATAAAAGCACTGAAAGATGAATGGATTCCTTAGTTAAAGAATAGAGAGAATGGACACGTGAGATGGAAGGCCAGGTCATATGGTCTTGAGGAAGCTCCAGGACAGTGGTACAGGTTTGACAGGTGGATGAAAAGCATGGCTTTAGTCAATGTCATTATAAATACTATGGTTTCTTTACCAGGTGGGTGATGATTGCAACATCATCTTGTTACTGTATGTTGTGTGTTTGCTTGATGCAGGGTTACACATACAGGGTTTTTTTTGAGCTAAAGGTAAAGTTAGTTCAGAGGTGTGTCATGAAGAATTTGGAGGAGTGAAATTCTTTGGCATGAGTAATCTTAAAAATAGGGAAGATCACATGTTGATGTTATCATAGGATGATTGTGTGAAGGTAGTGCAGGATGCATAATAGGGCAGCACACCTATGGATAGACAGTTCACAGAACAGGGTCCCCAATCACATGATGAGGTTGAGTACATGTGTACTCCTTGAGTTTGCCCAAGTAGTGGGTGTTGTCAGAAAGTTTGTAGTCAATCTAGGAAGGAAGCACTGGAAAGCAATTCAGTGGGTTCTCAGGTATTTGAGAGGGACCAACAGCAGGGATTCATGATATGCAAGGTCAAGCACTTTAGATATGGTAGGTTACTTGGATGACAGGTGTTACACCACAAGTTGTATGGTGGTTGGTCTTCAAGATTGAGCTTGAAGAGGGATACAAGCTAGGAAACAAATTAGATAGTGTACAGGTATAGGTACAGGTGTAGCTATTTATCTCTAAGTGGGAGATTGTTAGGTTGTGGAGCTAAAAGCTTCACTGATGTAGACATGGGAGGAGGTTGCTGAGTGTCACAATCACTGGCATCAGTCAAGCCAACCGACGTCGGTCAGGTGTAGATAGGAAGCTGCCAACATCGGTCAAGGATCGGCTGACATCGATCATCTCCAGGTAGACAGGGATTGATGTCGGTCACCTGTGCGGTTCCAAAACTGCTAGTTCACGAATAGTTAGTTAATGAACTGGTTGTTTGCATGTTGAAAGGCTAATTTTAGTCTTGAGCTGTGGATCTAATTATTGTAATTGGATGTCTAATTATTGTTTGCATGAGATCTATATAATAGACTCATGGGTTGTATTGTAAAGTGGGCTAGTTGAGTAAGAGCAAGGTTAGCTCCTTTAGAGTGAAGAGAGCAAGGTGTGTTCCTCCTAGTTCCACCTGAGTGTGTATGATCAGGTAGAGCTACAGGTTGTGCAAGTTCTGGTAGAAGATCCACAGGGGTGCTAGTTTAGAGAATCATAAGGGTTCTTCATGTGTGTAGGATCTTGGTTGGCAGGTGTGCAAGGCCATGTTTGGAGATCTACATGTGTAAGTAAGATCATTGATTTTTAGGTTGTTACAAGTTCATGGGAGATCTACTTGAAGTACTTTGAGTACTTGTGTACTAGCAGTGTTATTGCTGTCTGGTTGGAGGTGAACACCAACTCTGTGTTTGAGTTGTGTGTTGTGACCATTTTTGGTAGGAGAGTGAACTCTTGAGGGAAAGAGATCTGTACATCTGAGAGGTGTGGAAGATTGTGGCATCTTCATTGTATTTCCTTTTGGCATGAGTATTAATACAAGATTGTGTATTGTCTCTCATATTCTGTGTCATTTGTGAATTCTAGTTACTTGTTAATTCTGGTTTAATTCTGTGATTAGTTGCTTATACAAGGTAATCATATGTACTCTTATTGAGGAGCAGGATCTTGACAAGTGGTATCAGAGCTAGGTTTGTGGTTCTAGGTGCCTTACAGGGTCAAGTTATCTTATGAAGATTTAGTAGTACATTTTTGAATTTACACTAGGGAAAGAGGTTTATTAGTGTTAACATTGTTTACATATGATTATGTAGAAGGAGGATGGAAGGGAATTTCCATGAAAGTTTGGGAAAGATTCACCTCATTGGATCCTCAAGGAATAAAAACATATATGGAATGTTTATAATCACAAATGTCTATAACACCATTATTGGTAGCATGTTTATTTTTATATATCATAATCATACGAGTTCCCAACATAGGTGGGGAAGATGATATTGTATTATGAGTAAATATTGGCATTTATCTTGATCAAGAGGTTCTTAGAAATATTTTGTAGATAGATTATTGACTCTATATTAGAGTTTAGGATGAGAGAGTTAATGAATAAATGGAAGAGGTTGTCTTCTGAAATGTTATGTTTGTCTTTGTTAGATAAGGCTTTCCAATGCTTAATGAAAGTTTGGGTAGTTTTAAATTATGTTTGTTTACAATTAATGAAATGGGATAAACTATTTTCAGGAATATCATTGGTTTAAATTTTTTGAACCAAGGCATTAACTAAGTCTTCTAAGCTAGAGATAACATTAGACTTCAATTTATAGTGCAAATCTAGAGCATCACCTAAAAAAGTTTTGGCTATAAGTTTGGTAATGATGGAGGTATTTAGATTAATCCAATATTTTTAAATATTACCAGAAGCTTTCAAATTTAAAGTGGGACTAGTAGATTCATTATAGGTGATAGTAGGAGTGATACCAGTTATTTATGTGTTTGTAAGTTGAAGAATTAATGGTTCATTTTTAAAATTCTTAGTGAATTTATTAAGGAGTGGGGTTGAGGATTAAGATTATCATGTGTATATCTAAGTGGGTGGGGGGGGGGAGAGGGGAAGGGGGAATTTGTATTTTTCACTCCCTATTAAGGTTGTTGAGGATGAATTTTCAATTTCAAGAGTTGATTTTGCATATACATGATTTGATTATCATTATTAGTTTAGAAGGTATTCATTTGATTCATGGATTACAACAAGATTTTATTAGTATTTAGATATTTTTGACTGGTAGAGGTAGTTTCAGATGTAGTTCTGGTAACATTAATGGAAGTATTAATATGGGAAGTTTGAGTAGGCCCAGTAGAGGAAAGACCTACCATGGTAGTGGCTATATAGGGCATGGTGGAAGAAGAAGGAAGGGAAGAAGTCATGTATTGACTTGCCCCAAGTCTTGTATAAATTGTATGTATAAGTAAATGGATACATCCTATGTGGGGTCCCATCATAGATTACCACATGATATTTTCCCATATGTTGATGGTTTTCATTAATGAATATGATCATTTTTGCAATATACTCAATATTACTCTCATCCTTGATAATAGGCATATGTAGAATATAATTAAAAGGATCAAGAGGTTGTGAAATAGGGAGAGTATTATAATATGTGGTCCTAGTAGTCATGTGAATATTGACTAGTCCATATTCAATCAATGTTAAAACACAATCTTAGAATCTTGTGGGTGTTAGTCAAGTCCATCATGTCATGTCATGTTCTTTGTTATGAATCATCAAAGATATATTGCATGATGGAAGATTGATATATAACTGGAATTTGGCTAGCCAATGGAGGTACACTAAAAAAAAAAACTCTATTGGCCAACTCGAAGAAATAAATTAAGAATATTAAAACTATATCAAGAATTTTAATGTAGTTTAATAAATAAAATGTTACAAGATAGACGGTATCAAATTATTCAACAAAATCTGGTAGTAAAGCTAGAAGATAGATTGGAATGAACTATATAGATTTATTCGATAAAATCATGTAGACAGGTGATTGGATATAAAGAGATAGATTGTATTAATTTGTTCCATGTAGTCTATAAGATAAAGTTTTGGAATATAGATTGAAAATGAACTATATTAAGTTTTTGGATACACTCACACATGCAGAGATATAGGATATAGAGAGATAGGTTATATCACATTGTTTGATACATTTAATGATGTAACATATGAGACTACATTGAGCTAGTCGATCTAGTCTACACATTGTAACTATATCAATGTTGGTTGATGTAGTTGTAACACACAATATCATATTTTATCAAATCTAGCCAATATAATATGCAATACAAAATATAATAGAAAGAAAAAAATTGAAATATAATTATTTTAATAATTATTTTTATAAAAATAAGATCAAATAGATGTAGTAATAAAGGATTTGACTAATTTTTAAGCTCTTAAAGATACCAACTTGTTCATTGGATAATGTCAGCCTAATGTTTTAGATCACTTACTATCGAAGAAATACCATTCCCATATCCCATTAAACCTAGTTTTGAGGATAAGTTGAGATTAACTTTCAAGTGTTAACCTATAGCCAATGTACTATAGAATTATATAGATGGATGGATTTATAAAGTTCAATAAAAATGGAATCCTAGGCATTTATTATATGTTGTGAGCCACATGAAAATTAAATTATATGTTTAGATTTATACTATGGCTATGAGTGTTAGGGAAATCCCCTCACTCCATAATGTCTTTAAAAAATAGACAAGGAATGTAAAAAGAACACCCTGTATCCCTTCATGAAATTAGCTAAGTAGTTTGAAAAATATCAAAACATAGTTTCTAGGGAAAAACAAACAAATAGAAAATAAAGTTCAAAAATCAATATTAAAAACCAATTTATAGAATTCAATGAATTGAAATAAACAAGAAATCAAATTTAAGTGAAATGTGCAATTATTTTATATAATTAAAAATTAATTTACTTTGATTATGCTTAAAAAGTAAAAAAAATAGAATTGTATCTATGTTATTTGATACAGTTGTACATAGTACATAACTATATCAAGTAGATCAATATAGTTTTTGTAAATATAATTACAGATAGAGGTATAATACTAGAGTGATCAAGTCGATTTGGTTTATTATAATAATTTGAAAAATAGAACTAAGTTGAATAGTTTGATGTAGTTAACTAAAAATAATTTTTTTAATTTTAATTTTAGACAGAATCAAAAATTTAAATAAAAAATTGTATCGAGTAGTTTGATATAGTTTACTAGATGAAGGTTTAGACATTATTAAAAAAATTAAATAGAGAACTCTATCAATTAGATTGAGACAGTTTACTAGAAGAAGGTTTGATAAGAACTATATTGAGTTGTTTGACTTAGTTTACAAAGAAAAAATGAGATCTAATGTTAAAATTGTATTGCGTTTACTGAAATAATTTGTTGAAAAGATGATTAAATAGAACTATTTCAACCTATTTGATAGAATTTACTAGAATTATGGAAAAAAAGGATAAGGCATAACTATATCAATTTGTTTGATATAACTTGGTGGACATAGTTTTGAATATGAAACCGTATTGCACTAGCTAAAATAATTTACTAACGATGTAGAAAATAGAAATGTATTGATTTGTTTGATATAATTGGTTGAAGAAGTGAAGGCAATGGTTAGCTTCATGTCAGGTTAACCATAATATTTACAATGAGTTTGGATTGACCTATAACTATCCTACCTAAATATCCAAACTTAGAGAAGGTAAATCAAGGAGTGACCATTGATACTTAATGAATCAATATATTACCAAATGGATCCACAAACTTATCAAGAGGAACACCTATAACACAATTTCAATAAAAAGAGTTACAAATGCTTTAGGAAATCAACATAATGAAATAGCTCTAGCCTCAATCTCCCCCTTATCCAATGGTGCTCTGCAAGATATTTTTGTGGTTATAAGAAAATTAAAGTTTGAGTCAATATCTAGACTAAAAATGATCCTCCTATTGCATTCAAGATTTCACAAGTCAATATTTACCTCAAAGAAAAGAGCTAGGCAATAACTAATCCAAAATGTAGACTTAGGGTAGAGGTGATAGCAATAGCAATTGAAAATGAATGTTCTTCTCTATTGGATTGAAATGGTAACTTGTATTTATAGTGGTGAATGATCATAATCCCTATTAAGTTGATGCCATAAGTTAGCTCGATTTAGTCCTAAATGAGCTGACTAACCTCAAACTATGTCAACCAAGCCAACCTAGTTATGAATATTCTAACATAGTGATTAGAAATACATCAATCTAACTGATGTAGTTGGGAAGGGATGGATGATAGTTAAAACTACATCGAATGGAAATATATAGTAGGAAATTATAGGCCCTAATATAGCTAGAAGGTACAAGATGGAAGGAGATAACATAGGAGGGTCAAATATAAGGAATCTAAAATGGGCATAAAAATGATAAATAATCAACAATATCTATTGCAAAGTACCAACAAACTACCCACCCCTTTCTGGATGCAACATTTAAGGTATGCACTCATGGAGATTAAAACTCAATAGGTTGTTACAAGAGAAAAGGCATCATTAAATAGAAAGAGATATTTTGACACACATATCTCTAGTTTCCAAAAATAGAAAACGTGTAAATGAATATTTATTTACCCTTTTTATAGTAATATTATTGAATTTTTAGCCTTTATTTATTTACCAAGGAATTATGTTTTTTTACCATATCTTTATTTCATGAGTCATTTTCATGAATCAATTTTTTTTAAAATCATGGTGAGATAGAGAATTTCTTAGTTCCAATAGAATATTTTTCCAATTTTTTTGAATTTTATCTTAATTTTTAGGTATGCCTTTTTCTCCACACATTGGAAACCTCTCATCATTTGCTACACATGCAAATTATTTTCAACAATAACAAGGTAATTTAAGGCACATATTTATAGTTTATTTACTTTCACTTATTTTATGCTTTCTATTTTATTTAGTTATCTCATTTTGTTCTTGCTATGTTATTCTTAAAACACCATCCCATGTTACACTCTAGTGACATGTGATGAGATTTGAGTGGGAAATATTTATACACATAATATTTTCAAAATTTATTATTTATTGATACTTTCTCTATTTAAGTAACATGTCAAGTTTTAATATCCCTAAGTGTATGCCTTAAAGGGTACACTAGGAAAGGGGTGGGCAGGTCATTGGTGCTTTGAAAGAGATATTATTTCTTATTTATCAGTCCTACATCCATTCTAGCTTCCTCATATTTGATCCCCTAAGTTATATCCTTATATATTACATCCTCTAGCTATACCAGGATCTATAATTTCTTATTAAATTGACATGTTCAATGTAGTTTTAACTATCATTTGTCCCTTCCCAACTACATCAATCATATCAATGTAGTTATAAATATTCTAGCACAAGTTTCATAACTAAGTTAGCCTAGCCAATGTAGTTGGAGGTTATTCAACTTGTTTAGGACTAAATCAAGCTAGCTGATAGCATTGAATTAACCTTTGGGAGGGATTAAGATAGTTAAAAACTATAAAATCAATTTACCATTTCAATACAATAAATATGAACATTCATTTTAAATTATTATTGTTCACACTTCTACCCTTACTCTACATTTTGGAGAAGTTATTGCTTACATCTTGTCTTGGAGGGAAAGTTTGTATTTTGGAATCTTGGATGCAATAAGAGAATCCCATTTAGCCTAGATCTTGATTCAATATTTAATTTCCTTAAAATGATGACACTCTCTTACAAAGCCTCATTGGCTAGGAGGAATATTGAGGATTGACACATCTTGTTCAAGGTAGATATATTCTTACCATAGCTCTTTCATTTGATAGATAGAAGTTTCACAATTTTTTGGTTAATGAATGTATATATCCTTTTCTAAACCTTTTATAGTCTTAGTGTGTCTATAAGATTATTTAAACTCACCATATTTCCACCTTAGGTAGCCTAGTCCCCCATTTGCCTCCCATGGCTTCTTGATTATTTTAATATGTTTCTAACCCTTCCCCCTTACTTAAATTTATTTAGTTTATAAAACAAGAGACCTAACTAGATTTATTTCATTGTATTGATTGCATAAAATATTTGGAACCATTTATATTGACATTGTGTTGTAGGTGCTCCTCTTGTTAGGTTTGTGGATCCATTTAGTCATATCCTGATTCATTTAGTATTAATGGGTTCTCCTTGATGTACCTTATCTAAGTCTATATATTTAGATAATATACTTTTAGGTTAATTATATATCATTACATATAGGTTTAGATAACCCCAATCACCCCCATTTGATAATTAACCACTTCCTATGTATCCAATACTTCGAGGATGGAAATCAAGCCACAAATAAATCTCCCACCTAGTCTGATTATGAAAATTTTATCCTTTACTATATGTTTTTAGTTAATGATTTGGATTTGATACTTGATAGTGTTTTATTTGACTTAGATTTGGTATGCCTAAAAACTGTATTTTGACTACTCCTAGTGATAAATTCATAATTTAAAAAGAATAGGGAATATTTTCTCAATGTGTAATAGTGTATAGATGTGTGCTAGATAAGTGCCAAGGCCCCTATCAAGTGAAGTATTTATTTGTATATATATGAGTCCAATCGAGTAATTTATCATGCCACTAAAATTCTATGAAGATGAGATGGCCCTATTGAAAGGTTTGATTTTAAAAATCAGCCTTTGTTGGTAGAGAGTCAATACCAACTAGATTAGGTCAAAATCAACTAGAGCTACTAACCTAACTTAACGTTACAAAATTATGCACCAAAATATTAATATGAAGGTCTGTAAATGTTTATATAGGATATTAAATAGGTTTGATATAGACAATGATGTTATTATAGGTGTGTAACAATATAACAAATGGGTCAAACTCATAAGGTAACATGTAGATATGAGAGAATGCCATATTAGGACCATGTTTATGTGCTCAAGTCATGCCTAGTAAATATATGTCAAGATTATAATTATTAAGTATGTAATACTAGATTTTAGTATCTACACACAAGTTTCAATATACTAACAATATTTGGTCGACAAGTGATTGATAATTAGATATGCCTAATCTACCATAATGTATATTGTGTTAGAATTCATATGTGTTATGACCCAACTATTATAGTAATTTAATATTACACGTATTTTCCCCTTGTTCTCATCAATCTAAATATTCACCAATTATTACCCTTAATGTATACCTTAATATTCAATATTTCATGTCATGGATGCTTGAAGTATCTACATGATAGGTTCCTATATTGATTCCTATTAGAAACCATTGTTGGTGTTTTTTGATGTATCTAAAGTACCATGATTATCCATTCATACTTAAACTTATGAATCTTTTTATAAACCTATCTATCTCATGCCATATTATTTTATGATGACTAAAAGATATTCTCCTTCTTGATTTGATAATATACCCACAACTCTATATCAAGTGGTAGGAAAAAAATCAAATGCTTATCAAATAACATATGGAGTATAGTATTAATTTTATCTTGTGCACTAGTAATTTATAATATAATATCAAGTTATACATCCATGATCTTTACAAATGTTATTCAGTATTTTAAAAATGTCTGGTATTCACCTTTGATGTATTGTGAAAAATGTTGTGCCTCTTATTTTCTAGTCATGCTAGATTTGACAACATATTTTCTCAATGGAGTGCTTATCATTAAAGCATGTTGTCATGAATTTATATTTCAACAAGGGATTTAATTTGTATCCTTATGAGTTTCTAGAAAGTTTATCTTTTTTTTATCTTGTTTAGTATTTCTCATAATTTTCAAATCATCTTGGTATTATTTGATACCAATGGACATAAAATTTATATGAGATAAATAATTACCTTTGTTCATTGGAATTTAATTCTCATCATCATCACAATAATTAATATTATATGATTATCTAATTACAAGCTTCTAAATTGACTAAAAAGGGAAGATCTAGTATTTTATCTTCTTGTAGTCCTCTTTTTCTCTTGTTTCATTGATGTATTTAGATTTAACTTTTTTCATTAGTTTTTATCAACTCCTTAATTTCATATGTATGTATCCTTTATAATGGTATGATTTGTGATGGAGGTATTATGGTAAACTAAAAAGCATCTGATTTTGGATTTCATCCATCATTAGGTTCTATAACTTTAAAATATTTAAAAGGTTGGTTATATTTTGGACATGTCTACAAATTTCCCCTATGGAAAAATTTAAGCACTAATGCATATTAGATGATACAAATTACCTTGCATGGATCCATGACCTACCTAAAAGTAGGTTATAGATATAATGATTTGGCATCACATGATACATAACATATAGTGTTTTAAGTCCCATTGTGACATCTAAAATAATTGCTCCTAAGATTTGGCAAGTAACATTTCCAAAGCCTTTGATGTTCTTATCTGATTTATGAATAGAATCTATATTGATAACTAATGTTTGTATAAATGTGATTTTGTAAATATTCAACCTTGAGACATTAAATATCAAGACATATTTGAATCCTTTATTTAATATTTTTATATGAATAAAAAATAGGATATTTTTATCTATAATATAATGAGTAGGCAAGTTGTCCATCTCAAAATATATAATTTCTTCAATATTATTTAAATTTTTGGTGACAAATACAAAATAGGTCAGTTCTTCATCATTATGTCATGTAATGTAGTTTTAGATGATATTTATGGATTATATATCACCTCAATCTTATACACATAGAAATCTCAGACCTTGGTTGTTCCTCTTAGTTATGGACATTTCCCACTTCCACAAGTCTTGCATCTTCTCTATCCTTGACCTATATCTCTTAGTTTGACCAATCTTATGTTGATGACCTAGGCCTTATATCTTTCCCATAATTCTTAAAATGTACTTATCTTCCACCTCTATAAATTTTAAACTTGTACCTAATTTCTTACTCCCTAGATATTAACATCTGGATCAAACACTAGCATCAAAATTAGTGTGTTAATCTAATGCAAGTGTCTAATTCCCTAAAGTCATTTGTTTTTTATATGAAACATATCCTAATGGTTAACCTAAGTTCTTTAATGTGAGTTACTTCTCAAAATGGGTTGATATAAATATAATATCAACCCTCATTCATTCCTCACCTATAAAAATACCAAAAGAGACCAAGGTAACTTATCAAAAGAACTCTATCAAGCATTCAATTGAACAAAGCTTCCTTATTTCCATACCAGTCATAGGTGCAACACATCTACATATCTGAAGTACTAAAGGAGCAGCCTAAGAGCCTAATTTTCCAAGTTACAAGTTAGGTCATTATTGTACTTTGCACATAGTCTATGATTCACACACAAGCCAATAGAGGGGAGAACTACATCAGTTTGAGGCCTTCTTTGAAGTATTGGCTATATAGGCAAAACTCACTGGCAGAGGGGTCTTTAGGCTTAGATTAACACTATGTGTCCACTAACCCATTTTTACCCAAGTTCACAATGAATATGAAGAACTATGGTTTTGAAAAGTCATGATGAGTGATAGTCCATGACCCATACTTAAATGCACTAGAAAGAAGGTGAAGACAAAACCAAAGGCATCCAGGTGGTCATATCCTTTTCTGGTAGGTATTTTGTATAGAACATTTATGTCAAACCTAGGTAGTAATGTTGACATAACCATCTAAGGCTAACATTAGTGTCTAGAACTCTAAAAGCATCAGATCTGAAATGTGATGTCTATTTTAGAATTTCCTTCCAACTTACTTTCTATCTATTCTAGATCTAACACTATGTTAGCATAAAAAAATAAGTATATCATTTCTTTGTCATTTCCCTACATAAATTAGTTGTATTTTTATATTTATCCTATACTTAGTATAAGAAATTCATATATATTTATATTTAAGTTTAGCATCGAATTAGCCTATTGTAGATCTGATTATCACCCTTGTGAATAGTAATTTATATATTTTTGAACCTATTAACACTAAACAAGGATTCATTGATCCATTTTATGGTTAATAATTTGGTGAACCTAGCATGAACCCAACCTTTGAACATAAAACCCTAGAACAAATTAGGGTTTTCTAATTTTTCCATTATTGATCCTTGATTATTATGTTTTTTACAATCATGTTTACCATGGATACCTCTATAAATTGTTTCATGTTCCAATACCTAATAATTTATATGGTTTTCTACATTAGTTTCCTATTTCAATCCATAAGGGATTCAAAATCTTGAATTCTTGCATACTCATTCTAATGTTACAATGAGATTTTACATGTTAAAGTTGTCAAGAAAATTTGTGCCAATAATGAGAGGATTTTAAATTAGAAACAAAACTTGATATATCTTAAAAATTCATTTTTAAATATTATAGATCCAATTTCTAGATTCCAACATTCATGCTCTCAACCATTTAATCTACCTAAGTCTTATTTGAATGACAACTACCATCCCACACCCATTATTCACCCATAGCTTATATTGGATTCCATAGTCCATATTGTTACTACTCAAAAAGGTAGTATTGTTCAACCTATTCCCCCAATTGTTAATATATAATATACACCTCCTAAATCTAAGCTTATAATAAAATCTAAGGGATATGACATTATTGAGCAATTAAATAATATACATGAAATTTTTTCAATCCTTGAGCTCCTAAATTAATTTAATGTCTATAAGGATATCATATACAAGGCATTATGTGAGACACAAGTTCCAAGTGATATTTATCCTACTTATTGTTCAAAAATTATGAAATATCTCAAGAAAAATAACAAGCTCATCACCTTTGATTTAATAAATTTATCATCCAAAGACATTGTTGACCAAAATTTACCTTTGTTCATGCAAACAATAATGAAAAACAAATGTATCAAAAGGGTTATCATTGATAATGGGTTGGGCCTAAACATTTATATAATTATTAACCACCATGGGTATTAAGACAAATCTTATTCAAAACATAGTTATGCACATAAAAGGGTTTGATAATTCACATAGCCCTCTGCTTGGTCAAATTATATTAGATGTGACCTTAGAACCAAAAATGATTTCAACTACTTTTCAGGTCATGTTTAAATCCTCACATTATAATTTAATTTTGGGTAGACCTTGGATACATTTAATTAAATTTGTCCCATATAAACTTCATTGATGTCTAAAATTAATACATGATTAAACCTTATTATCCATACCTGATGATGATGAACCTTTCAAATTTTGTAAAATGATACATTCTAAAATTGAAGGCATCCCTATAGTGGTACCACCTAAATAATACATCCATTTTGAGCATATATATACATATTAAATAGGTGATTTAATTACAACGGATCCTTTATCTCTAGATCCAAATAAGCTACTAAACTTTGAGGTGCATATAAATATGCATAGGGAGAAAGAACCATTGCCAAAAGAGCCAATAAAACTACAATAACCCCCAAAATTTGATCTTCCTTTATTAGTCAATACTGATAAAAAAAATGGCCATGTTTCATATGACTATGACAATGATTATGATACAACCTATGATATGATAGATGAGAAAATGCAAAACTTAACTTTTGATCCACTTGATCACCTATCACATAACCTATTCAAACCTATGGGTCATGGCACATATAATCTAAATCTACTTGAAAAAAATATAAAATTGAATTTAGATAAAGGTAAAACAAAAATAATAGATAAGCCTATAAATGCTTGTTACTATATACACCCCTCTTGGCTGAAAACATTGATTCAACCATGCAAAGGTCAAATGCAAATTCATATTGTGAACAGTGTGGAATATTCTCAAAAGGCTTGACAACAAATTATATAAATTATAACACATCAAGATCTTTCTTTTTATCATGAAGGTAAATTAGTATATATTCCAAATTATAACATTACATCTTCTACTATACATGTAAGACATGAGGAGGAACATGTCTTGTACCCTTTTTAACCTATCCAATCATGATCTAAATTAAGGTTGTAAGGAACTTAGTGAGGTGAGATACCTATGACAATCCATTAGATGAGATCATAGAATAATTTTTTTAAACATTCCAAAATACAAAAAAAATCAAAAGACATTCATAAATCCAAAAATATTTTTGGCACCTACATGTTTTATTGGATCCTTGGCATATCTGTGTTAGTTCCATGTTGATGGATAACATATTTAGTTACGTATACATACACACATATGTATAATACTTATACTTGAGTGTGATACATGCATACATAAATGCATTATCTATTCCTATTTTGGATGTTGTGCCTTCTCTCTACTCATGACATGCAGGCATTGGGGCATCCACTTCTTTGATCTTGATACACACAGGTTATATGGTTTGATGATCACCCTAAATTATCATGTTTGAGATTACACATGTACTTACACATGACTTTATCCATGATTATATCTTACACATGGTACTTGATATGCTATATACTTGACATTTTTTCCTAAAACATTGGATCCATAGGATATTATGACATGTTTATATTGGTTTTTTATACTTTCTTTCATTCAATTATTTTAGTGCCTTCAATTTTTATTGTATTACTTATTTAAACATTTGAATATGCTCCTTTTCCTATATCCCACATGCCTATGTATGCTTTCATTAACATTTTCATATGTCATTATTTGTTTTATAGACATTTGAATATGAAATCCTTGATTTTGTGGACATTTTATTAAGTGATATCCCTTTGATTATGCAATAATTGAACATGCCCCTTGTTTGAGGTCTTCTTGGACCATTACCTTTTGAGTTAATTTTGAGTGATCTTATGTGTGTGTTTGATTTTTTTTTTGATATTTTATGGTTACTATCTAGATGTTTCCATGATCTTTATCATGCATCTTAGGCCTACATGTGATCACATTGGTTTTTTGTGCCTAAATGCTATATCTACCTAGACATGGTCTTTTTTTTGCTACATGATTACATTTACAAATTATAAAGTTGTTTTATCATTTTGAGGTGAGGTAACTTCTAGTTCCTATATTTATCTCACCTCAAGGGGATTCATATTAGTGGGTGCATGTCATAGAGGCATATTATCCACACTTGGCATAGTTTTTAAATTTAGTGGGGGCATACTTTGGAAGTCTGTTCTCCACACTCATTCAGTAAATGATACTTATATCAGTTTTAAGATTCATTGGGGGTATATCATATGGTCATGCATTCCACATATTCACATTTTTTAGATTTAGTGGAGGCATGCTTTGGAGGCATGTTCTCCACACCTATTCAATATTTGACATCTTCAGATTATAGTGGGGGCATGTTTTGGAAACATGTTCTCCATGTTGGTACTTATATCAATTTTCATATTTATCCATATATAGTGGGAGAATACTTTGGAATCACGTTATAAACACTTACATAATCTTCTGAATTAGCTAAAGCATACAATTATATGATTTAGATTCATAGTTGTGGTAGAATTTTATACATTGATACCATTGTTATACACAGTTTCAGCATGAGATATATCTAAGTTGCATATGTTATGAAATGTGCACCTAATATTGTAAAATATAAGTCAATTTCATATTTTAAAACATTTTCAAATATTATCTCCACCCACCAATTAGAATTTTATGAACTAGATTGATCCAATCTACTACAATAGTTGGTTCACCTTTTGGTATGGTCAAGGTGAACAAATCACTCAATATCTCCAAGTTTTTAAGTTGAACTTGATAGTATCATCCAAAATTATTAGTTTGATAGTGTGGGTGATTTGGTTCACTCACACTCACTAGGTTATAAGTATCAATGGGTTACACAGTTGAGTTAATATCAACTGTCAAGTGGCAACTCACTTTTACTCCAAATTTGGGGCATGTGCCTTCCAATTTATCTCTCTATATATCTCCTTGGATATATGCACTTTCAAGATTTATCTATATTTGTCTTATTTAGTTTTAAAGCCTTAAAATGATACATTTTATTCAAATCAACTTGTCAATAGGTAAGGCATTTACATTGACACATAGGTGTACTCCTAAAAATTTCTCTTTCAATTTCAATATATTTTAAGTAATTTCAATTCTAGATTATATGCACTGATTATATATTGTAACATGTTCCTAGTTGTAGGCCAGTCACTAGGAAAGCACTCAAGTTGGGCACATGTAAAGATAAGGTGTGTTATTCACACCCAAGTATGCATTATTTTCCTTTAAGCATAAATTTCAATACTAGATTAAAGGGGGGGGGAGAATATAATGATATTTATCGATTATATAACACCTAAATATTGTACATTGGAAAACTTAGACCTTAGTTGTTCCTCTTAGTTCTAAACCTTTCTCATTTCCATAAGTGTCTCATTTACTCTATATTGTGTCCCGTGGTCTACATCTCTTAGTCTAAATAGTCTTATATTTATGACCCAGGCCTTCTATCTTGTCTAAAATTCTTAAAATTTACTTATCTTCCACCTCTACAAGTTATGAACTTATACCTAATTTCCTACTCCCTAGACATTAACGTTTGGATCAAACATTAGCATCAACATTAATGTCCTAACCTAATGTAATTATCTAGTGCCATAAATTCATCATATTTTTAAATGAAATGTATCCTAATGGTCAACCTAAGTGATTTAATGTGAGTTACTTCTCCAAAAGGATTGATATAAATACAAGATCAGCCCTCATTTATTCTTCACCTAGAAAAAGACCAAAAGAAATCAAGCCAACTTATCAAAAAAATTGTATCAAGCATTCAATTGAATAAAGTTTCCATATTTCCATACCAATCATAGGTAAAAAACATCTACAAGTATAAATTACTAAAGGAGAAGACCAAGAGCCTAATTTTCCAAATTATAAGCTAGGTCATTATTATACTTATTTTGCACATATTATATGACTCACACACAAGCCAACACATAAGGAATAACTACATCAATCTGAGACCCTCTTTAGAGTATTAGTTATGTAGGAAACACTCACAAATAGAGGGGTATTTAGGGTCATCTCAACATCATGTGCCCACTAACCCATTTTCTCCCAATGTCACAATGAAGATGAAGAACTAAGGTTTTGCAAAGTCATGAGGAATAAAAGTCCATGACTTAAATCTAAATGCATCAAAGTGAAGGCAAAAAAAAACCCATAAGCATCTAGGTGGTCACATCCTTTTCAAATATGTATTTTTTACAAGACACTTACAACAAACCCAAGTAATATCATTGACATAACTTCCTCAAGATAATGATAGTGTCTAAAAATACATAAGTATTAGATACATAATCTGATGATTATTATAGAATCTCTTTCCAACCTAATTTTTACCTTTTATAGATCCATCACTATGTTAGCATTAGAACCAACTAAGTATATCACTTATTTATCATTTACATGCATATCTTAATTGTACTTTTTATATTTAACCTATACTTAGCATAATAAATTCAATGCATGTTTATATTTGAATTTAGCATCCAATTGGCATATTGTAGATCTGATTATCACCCTTGTGCATTTTCATTTATATATCCACAACCCTGTTAACACCAAATAAAGATTCCATGATCCATTTTAGAGTTAAATAATGACATATATTATATCCTTATAGATGTTTGACATCTTGAGTATCTCTATTATAGATATCATAGCTTGTGTACTCGTAATTTTTTTTAATGAAATCATATATTTTAGTCATATTTCTTAGCATCTTGGGAGGTGGAGGGAGATGATGAGGGACATTTTTACTACTTTCATTATGTTTTGCTTGATGGGAAACCCTACCTGTTCTTGATATAATATCATGGACTGCAAAATCTAATATAATCTTAGGGAAAATAATGGGGGGCAGTGTCTTTCATGACTTAAGTTTATGGAGTGAAGGAATGAAAATAGTCTTATAGGCCCTCTGACATCATGTGGTCATCAAAATCATATCAAATTGCATATTTAGATAATAGAAAAAACTAAGGAGAGCTAAGAATTCTTAATCATAAATTTTAGTATTAGTTTTATTGCACATTAAGTTAACCCATTTAATTACATGGTTGTGAAGTATATTATGTAACAACCCCACTAGGTGCTAACTAGAAAATACATGATTTTTTTTATAAATGCATAAAATATAAATAGCTTACACCATGAGAATCCAAGCAGTGATCATACAAAAATACTCCAAGAGTGATAACTGAAAATAAGCACATGACATGTAATAGTCACTGATCACTATCAATATATGAAAATGCATCATAAAACAATCATAAAAAATAATTACAAATATCTATCCATTTCTAGTACAATATACATACACTGATTAAGAAGTAATAAAATAATAATACTAGTAAATTTACAATAGCAATTTATCCTTAATATAATAAATAGATAATATGCTCCATGGAGCTCGAGTTAAACCAACTTGTGTATCTCTGATAAACTCAAGTGTAGACTCCAAATAAGTACTGTAGTGGTGAGGGAGAGCATCATCCAAGAACTTTTCCACACCAACCATAGACCATCGATCTTCCACACAATCCCCTATTAGGGAATTTATCTCCCTTCATAGAGAGGTATATAGTGACTGTGTAGGAATCTAGAGTAACTAGCAAGTACCCATGTGTTGTATGATTTCTAAAACTAAACATGTTATGTATCATAGAAAATTCATTATTTTACAAGATATCACAAAAAAATGTAAAGCATACTCATGAATGATAAAGTCACACTAAACTTACTTTGGATAAGAATAAAAAATGATAGTTATCTACAGATCAATCAAATTCATATACACCATTTGATTAGGTTGCCCTCATCTGGAATTGTGATGCCAATAAGCCAATAGAATCCATCAACCTCCTTACTGAGTATCAGTGAAGTGAGATTGTTCAAACATAATTTAATCAAAATATTCATATAATTTACATCCTTACTGAGTAGCAATCATATCACAACACCTGCTAAACATAGGAGTAATCAAAGTATATATTTATTCCATCAAATGTATGAATGAATATTATGTTATTATCTAACACATACTAGAAAATAATCACTATAGTTTATATCACTTGGGTAAAATACATATTTAATTATAGATCCTAACTACCACAATAATTTCCAAATGTATTAGACCCCAAGATAACCCATATTATCATAGTCTAGTGTTTTGAGATAAAACTATTAGGTTTCTACTATTAGTCATATACAGTAGTCTTAAATACATGGAACCATAAGCTTCTATTCAAGCAGCTATATTTAACAAAGAATGTTTTAGTTTTCAAACACACATAAAAGTCAAATATAGCATTCGTTACACTCTATAAGTTGTATGCACACATACAAAATATCCTACTAATTATCATAAAACATATTATTCAAGTAATAATCAACATGCATACATTTACGTAAGTGTGGGTCTAGACATAAAATTTACTGTAGGTACCACCTGGGTATAACATGCATTTAGTCTATAAATTTCAAATGAAAACTCTCTATGACATCCCACAATATCATAGATCATTTTGCATGCGCACCCTAAATAGTCATGAACAACCAAAGTCATAATTATACATAAAAATTAAGCAAGTACAAGTTATACCACCTGGTATACACTACATTTAAACTACATACTATCATTCAAAAGAAACATAACTTATATATGCACATCACGATGCACTATTAAATGCTAAAAAACATCTAAACACTTGAACATACTAATATTCTCATAATATGAACCACACATAAGTTTTTATCACTAACAATTATCATAATGTTGAATAACTAAGTCAATTTATACCTTGTATGAACATAACTCAAGAGACAATATTCATATGGTTGTATTTTTTTATTTTTCAAAATCTTTAAGATTATTTAAACCAATCGATTTTCTCTAGATATAGGTCTATGACCCAATACACCTATATGTTATATTTTCATATGAATTCTAAATTCCATAAATAAATATGTTTCCTATTTATGCATTCTTATACACCATATTGTGTATTGTATATAAACACTCATTCAAAAAATTATACTCAAACAAATATGCAAGACCACATGTATTACTATATGTGTCTTTATTCTATAGGATTATCCAGCTCAAAGAACTATATAAAAATAATTGTATTATTCTCTAAGTTATTACACGTTATGATCATAAATTATTAACTCTCCTAATTAATATGCTAAAAATGTCTAAAAATTTGACTCATTTGGTATAGTTTAGTATAACAAAAATTTAATCCTGGATAACCACTAAAAGTTTAATGAATATATATATATATATATATATATATATATATATATATATATATATATATATATATATATATATATGTATATGTATATATATATATATATTAAATTAAAAATATATTCATATTATTATCATATTTAGACTCAAGGACTATTACTAATGTAATGAACATTCCCATATAATAACCAACACATCACGTTAGCATCCATACTCACTACTGACAATACAAGCAAACCAAATCCTCATTATGGTAATTTTCTTAACATTTCAATGAAATCCTAAAATCATATTTATCACAATTTTAATTTGTCTTCTTCAAAACAAAATGATCAACATAATACCATTGTATAACATTATGTTAATAAGTGCTTAAGAATAAATGGGAATAAACCTTATTATATAGAATAAATGGTCAAAATAAATATATTTTAATTAGCTTATAAACTATAATACTCATGCTACCTTTAAATTAGCATAACTAGCATCATTAATCATAATCCTCAAGTGGGTTTTTCACTATGGCTTATTTTTCATTGATAATGTTTTACTAGATATCTTATGTAAATAAGGGTAGATTTTTGTCAACTTATTAGTAACAGTCCTTGAGTCTAAATATGATAATAATATGAATATATTTTTAATTTAATATATATATATATATATACATATACATATATATATATACATATATATATATATATATATATATATATGTATATATATATATATATGTATATGTATATATATATATATATATATATATTAAATTAAAAATATATTCATATTATTATCATATTTAGACTCAAGGACTGTTACTAATGTAATGAACATTCCCATATAATAACCAACACATCACGTTAGCATCCATACTCACTACTGACAATACAAGCAAACCAAATCCTCATTATGGTAATTTTCTTAACATTTCAATGAAATCCTAAAATCATATTTATCACAATTTTAATTTGTCTTCTTCAAAACAAAATGATCAACATAATACCATTGTATAACATTATGTTAATAAGTGCTTAAGAAATAAATGGGAATAAACCTTATTATATAGAATAAATGGTCAAAATAAATATATTTTAATTAGCTTATAAACTATAATACTCATGCTACCTTTAAATTAGCATAACTAGCATCATTAATCATAATCCTCAAGTGGGTTTTTCACTATGGCTTATTTTTCATTGATAATGTTTTACTAGATATCTTATGTAAATAAGGGTAGATTTTTGTCAACTTTTTATATCTTCCTAATATGTAATTATGTTCATGCTTCCATAATCATTGGTTTTCACTTTGATGCCACACCCTCTACTATGCTTATCTCTGATCTAGATTTTAAGTCTAGGTTTGTAATAGTCATTATCACTTTTAGCTAAAGTTTTGTATAAAGTAAAAATTATATATGGTCACAAATTTATTAAAAATATTTAAGCTCAGTGATTTAATTTATATTTTTACTCAAAAACTTAGCATATAAACTTATATAACATGATAGAAAAAATAGTAAATATTTTCACTCTATTTAGATAGGTAGTTGTACCAAATTGGGTGAGTCACTATAGGGAAAAATTGTTGGTACCCAGATCATTGTATTTTATTAAGTTGTTGCTTCTCTAATTGAATTTTTATGCTTTTATAAATGATATGCTACATTTTTATAAATAAATTTCTATTAAAACATGTCATATTCCAAAGTTTACTCACCTCCAATTATTGTACTCCCCTTGTCATCATCGTACTCTTCTTATCATTGTTGTACTCCTCTCTCCTACGTATATTTTTCCTCCTCTCTATAATCATTTCCTCCTTTTGAATTTTATTCCCCTCTCTCTAATATCCACTTTACTCTTATATATCCAAAAAAAAACTCTTCTTTTTAATTTCTTTTTAAACCACGCATAAGTCTATCTCGTTTAGAGTTTAGTTTCCTATTTAAAAACAAATACTAACTTTGAGCTTTTATTAATTTTTCCTTTCATGAATTAAATCACTGTACCTTTCTCCATGCATATTTCTTCAAATTTTCTTTTATTTTTTTTATCTATTTCATTGTAATCTTCGATATGCATGAATGGATCCATTCTTAAAAACTTATCTTTGAGTTTTATTTTATTCCATAAACACCCATGTTTTTATTTTTATTTGTCTCAAAATCAATTATCTTCACTTTTTCTTTTTAATTACCATTTAATCTCTTAAATTATGAATGTTAATTTTATTGGTTTTTAAGGCTGATTTGTTTGTTATATCCACTTAAGTCATTCTTTTAATGATAATTTTAGACTCTTAATTTTTAAGAGTCCATACATTGACCTATAATTAAATTTACTTAAATTAATATAATTTTGGTAATTATATCTTTAATATATTAATTAAATCAAATTAATAATTCCATTATAACATAATACTAATTCCACTTACATTTAAATCCTTAAACAAAGGTTTTTTTCCTAGGATATCAATGCAACTATTGGTGTTAACTTGAAAAGGTTAAATAACTTATATTTTGAGTAATAATGTGACTACATGATCATATAACAACATTGAATGTGTAAATATATGTACTACAATCATACATGAAATCAGACAATCAGATCATCATAAGCATCAACCAAAATATGATCATAGTAGAATATATAAGCACTCAAAACAAATTATTTATCTAGATCAAATAGAGAGTTAAACAAGTTATTTTATTATGGTGTGTGTGTTGAGTTACTAGTAGTTCCTCTGTCATCTACCAATCATCCCATCTATGTCATCCTCTTTGATGATGCTCTCCCTCCATCAAGCTTTGAGGAAAATATCAATCATGTATCCACCTTGTGACAAGTAGGTATTTGGTCTAAGTCAACATGCATAACTAACCAATATACATCCATAATGTATAAAAATAAGAAAGTAAAATTATGACATCATGTAAACTAATTAGCATATCACTGTCCCATAACCAATATATGTCATAAAGCTCAAATCAAATTAATAATAATAAAATAATAACCACATAATCCATGGATTCAAAGGTTATAAAAATTAGGGTGAAATCAATATGTAACATCCTTCCCCCTAAAATTGGTCATCATCTCGATGACACTTTTTAAAACTATAATTTTGAATAACAAATAGAGTTTAACATAATTAAAACATGGTATCTAGTATCAAGTTATGTAAAAAAATGTGGAACTATACTATAGAACTCATCATAGTCTTCCCAAATATTACAATCCTTAGAGTATTGGTCCCATAAGACCTTGCACTATGACACTACTCTACTATGAAAATGAAGTTTATGAGTGTCAATTGCTCTGATTGGTTCTATCATGACCTTCCTAGGGTCTAGAACTGGCAAGACAAGCCTAATATATCTTGATAAAAGTTTCACTGACTTCCCAAAATTAGATGAGATCATCATAAAAGCTAAAATAAATGACCAGTGAGAGTTCCAAAAAACCTTTTATCCCCTACCCACATCTCTCTAATATAGAGAGTGTATTTGTCATTCTGGATAAAAGTGTTTAGGGAACCTAGCAAGAATTATGTGTATAATTTAATACTATTGATATTCCACGTAGCTTTAGATAAGTATAACATGTCAATATTATCACTATTCTATGAAACTCCTGACAAGTATGATGATGAATATGAACTAATGTATATAAAATTATGGATTATCCATCCACAATATACATGTGTATGTCCATATGATTGAATTTGATAAATCCATCTATCAAATCTCATATTTGACAAGTCTGTCTATCAAATCTAAACTCATTAATTACTGAGTCAATGTGAGGCTAAGTAGGATTCACTCCTATCACTTAGAACTCATTTTCCTAATTTCATGACCTAATGATCTCCAAATATGCACGAGGTTCAATGAAACATAAATCTATACTAATAGATCATAGAAAGGAATATTATATGCTGAATAATTTTAGATGTGCCAACCTACATTCAAGAAAAATCAAACTATCATTTTTTAATTGTATTAAGTTACCACTAGCGAAACATAACTAGTATCATATTTCACAGCTTAACCTATAGTGTTATTTTCATAGTTAAGAATAAATAATGCTAAAATTAACATAACATACAAAGGCCAAGGATCATACCATCCTTAAAACATTTTAAAGGAATAAGTGAGATAATATCTCCCTGCTTGCTCGACTAGAATTTAACAAATTAAAAGTTTATCTAAACCCTTTTAGACAACTAAGATGTTCTGCACATCCTATATCCTACTCATTTCTATAGAAAGGTACATAAATAACTCTTCAAAACAACATGCTTAAAAAGGGAATAATATTAGTCTAAACAAAGGCATACAATAACATAATAACTATAATCATTAGAAGTAATATAAATTCAAGGTTCACCATTCTTCATGGTCAAGTGAGTAAGTTAGATAAAATAATGACTCTAAAAATTTATAGGTAGAAAGTAGAGAACTAACATCTCAAATACAAAACTCCTATACACTCTCACATGGTAAGGAAAATAATGCAACCCAAGTTGCCAAATCACTATTCACTTATCATATTATAAGTGTAGTATCATATCCTACTTCAAAACAACCAAAAAGAAAATACTCAAAAATAAACTCCTAACACAAAGGAACTCTCAACCAAAACATATACACTCAACTACAAGAAAATTCCCACCACACTAGGTGGAACCAAAATAAAAAATAGTATTATAGAATTTATCACTCCTAAGATTTGTGTAAGTAAGACACAAAATGAATCCATATATACTTAAGTGAGAAGCACTCTATACTTTTTAAATAATCACAACATAAAACACAAATGGTGAAGGTGATTCAATTAACAATAAATATGAAATCATACTCGAGGTGTTTAATTTAAAAGATCAAGAATATGGTAGGAAACTCTTGTTCACAACTCATGAACTATGTTATGCACTTACCTACCCAAACACTTTATGTAACCATCACCAACAAGACACTTGATAAACCAAACTTTTAACAACTCTTAGGGGGGTATGAATGTTCTTAGGGTACACACTCAATGTAATATGCACACATTCATAATTCTCCTTGATGATAAATCGAAAGATTAAAAAAATTCTAATGGACTCATTAGGTCTTAGAGTTCGAGCTACATCTCTGATACCATATGTAACAACCCCATTGGGTGCTAACTAAAAAATATGTGAAAGTTTTTTTTATAAACACATAAATTATAAATATATTACACCATGATAATCTAATTAGTGATCATATAAAAATAATATAAGAGTGATAACTAAAAATAAGAATGTGACATCTAACATTCACTCATCACTATCAATATATGAAAATGCATCATAATACAATCATAAAAAGTAATTACAAATAGCCAATGATTGTTGGTACAATACACAACCACTATTGTTGAAGTAATAAAATACTATTATTATTACATGTCCATTAGGCATTTATCCTTAATACAATAAATAGATACTATGCTCCATAGATCTCAAGTTAAACCAACTTGTGTATCTCTGATAAACTCAAGTGTAGACTCCAAATAAATACTACAATGGGGAAGGAAAGAATTATCCAAGCACTTTTTCACACCAACCATGAACCATCAATCCCATACGTAATCACTTATCATGGAATGGCCCTCCCTTCATGGATAGGTAGATAGTAATGGTTCGAGAATCTAGAGTAACTAGCAAGTACCCATGTGATGTATGATTTCTAAAACTAAACATGCAATGTATCATAAAAAACTTGTAATTTTTTAATATATCACATAAACATGTAAATAATACTCATGAATGATAAATTCACACTAAACATACTTTGGATAAGAATAAAAAATGATAGCTATCTACATATTAATCAAATTCATATACACTACTTGATCAGGTTGTCTTCATCTGAAATTGTGATGTTAGTAAGCCAATGGAATCCATCTCTCTCCTTGATATTAGCAAAGCGAGATTGGTAAAACAAAATTTAACCACAAGATTCATATAATTTACATCCTACTAGAAATCATATCATACACATGCTAAACATAGGAGTAAGCAAAGTATACATTTATTTCATCAAATGTATGAATGAATCTTACATTACCATCAACTCATACTAGAAAATAATGACTACAGTCTATACCACTCAGTTAAAATACACATTTAACTAAAGATTCCAACTACCACAATAAGTTCCAAACATACTACACCCCAAGATAACCCATATTATCATATTCTAGTATTCTAAGACATAAATATTAAGTTTATGCTATCAATCATACAAAGTAGTCTTAAATACATGGAATCATAAGCTTCTATTCAAACAACTAGATATAAAAAATCAAGTCTTAGTTTTCATAAACACATAAAATTATAATCTAGCATTCGTTACACTCTTAAGGTTGTATGCATACATACATAATGTCTTACTAACTATCATAAAATATATTGTTCAAGTAATAACTAACATGCATATATTTACGTAGGTGTGGGTCTAGACATAACATTTACTGTAGGTGTCACTTTGGTATAACATACATTTAGTCTACAAATTTCAAATGAAAACTCTCTATGACATCCCATAATATCATAGATCATTGTGCATAAGCACCTTAAATAGTCATGAACAACCAGACTCATAATCATACAAAATAATTAAGCAATTATAGTTTATACCATCTAGTATACCCTACATTTAAAATTCATATTATCATTCAAAAGAAACATAACTTATAGATGCACATCATGATGCACTATTAAATACTAAAAAAATGTCTAAATACTTAAACATATTAATATCCTCATAATATGAACCACACATAGTTTTCTATCAATAATTGTTAGCATAATATCAGATAACTCTAAATCAAGTTATACCTCATATGAACATAACTCAAGAGACAGTATTCATAGGGTTGTAGTTTTCCTATTTCTCATAATCTTTAAGATTCTTTAAACCAACCACTTCGCTCTAGATATAGGTCTATGACCCAATACACCTATATGTTATATTTTTGTATGAATTCTAAAGTCCATAAACAAATATGTTTCCTATAAATGCATTCTTTTACATCATAATATGTACCACATATAAAAACTCATTCAAAAAATTATACTTATAGACATATATGCAAGACTACAGGTATCACTATATGTATCTATCTTCTATAGTATTATCTATCTCATAAACCTATATAAAAAAAGTGTATTATTCTCTAAGTTGTTACACGCTATGATCATAAATTTGTAAATATCCTAAATTAATATGCTAAAAATGTCTAAACACTTGACTCATTTGGTATAGTTTAGTATACCAAAAATTTGATCATGGATAACCACTAAAATTTTAATGAATATATATATATATATATATATATATATATATATATATCCAAAATTATAAATATATTCATAATTTTATCATATACATACTCAAGGACCATTACTAATGTAACAAACATTCCTATACAATAAAATGTTACATCATGTTAGTAGCCATACTTGTTAATGATAATGCAAGAAAACCAAAGCCTCACTATGGTAATTTTGTTAACATTTCAATGACATCTTAAAATCATATTCATCAAAATTTTAATTTGTCTTCTTTAAAATGGAATAATCAACACGATATCACTGTATGACATTCAGTTAATAAGCACTTAAGAAATAAATGGGGATAAACATTATTATACATAGTTTTATAATTATATCATAAACTATAATACTCATGCTACCTCAAAATTAGCATAAATAGCATCATTAATCATAATGTTCGAGTAGGTTTGTTACTACAGCTTGTTTTCTATCGATAATGTTTTACTAGATATCTTATGTAAATAGGGTTAGATTTTTTTGAAGCTTTGATATCTTCCTAATATGTAATTTTTTTCATGATTACATAATCATTGGCTATCACTTTGATGTTACACCCTCTACTATCCTTAGCTCTTATCTAGATTTTAAGTTCTAGGTTTGTAATAATCATTATCACTTTTAGTTGAAGTTTTTTATAAAGTAATAATTATATATGGTCAAAAATTTATTAAAACCATATAATATCAATGATTTAGTGTATGTTTTTACTCATAAACTTAGAATATAAACTTATAGAACATGGCATAAAAATAGTAAATCTTTGCACTCTATTCAGACAAGTAGTTGCACCAAATTGGGTGATTCACTACAGGGAAAAATGTTGGTACCCAAATCATTGTATTTTATTTAGCAAGTCGCTACTTATCTAAGTGTATTGATATGATTTTTTAAATGATACATTGCATTTTTATAAATAAATTTTTGATAAAACACATCATATTCATAGGTTTACTCACCTCCAATCTCTGTACTCCTCTTTTCGTCATTGTACTCTTCTTGATGATGCCATACTCCTCTCTCTTGCATATATTTTTCCTCCCCTCTATAATCATTTACTCATTTTGAATTTTATTCCCCTCTCTCAAATCATCACTTTACTCTTATATATCCCAAAAAACTCTTCTTTTTAATTGATTTTTAAACCATGCATAAGTCCATCTTATTTAGAGTTTAGTTTCCTAATTAAAAATAAACACTAAATTTGATCTTTTATTAATTTTTATTTTCTTGAATTAAATCTCCATACCTCTCTCCATGCATATTTACTCAAATTTTCTTTTATTTTTAATCTATTTCGTTGTAATATCCCATATGCTTGAATCACTCCATTCTTAAAAACTTTTCTTTAAGTTTTATTTTATTTCATAAACACACATGTTTTTATTTTTATTTACCTCAAAATCAATTATCTTAAATTTTTATTTTTAATTACCATTTAATCTCTTAAATTATACATGTTAATTCTATTGGTTTTTAAGGTTGAGTTGTTTTCTAGATCCACTTAAGTCATTCTTTTAATGATAATTTTAGACTTTTAATTTTCAAGAATCCATGCATTGGCCTATAATTAAATTTTCTTAATTTAATGTAATTCTGGTAATTATCTATTTAAAATATTAATTAAACCAAATTAATAATTCTATTATAGCATAAGACTAATTCCACTTACATTTAAATCCTTAAACTAAAGTTAATTTCCTAGGATATCAATGCAACTATTAGTGTTAACTCAAAAAGGTTAACTACCTTATATTTATGAATAGTAATGCAACTACATGATCATATAACAACATTATATGCATAAATATATGCAATATAATCATACATGAAATCACATAATCAGATCATCATAAGCATCAACTAAAATATGTTCATAGTAGAATTTATAAGCACTAAAAACCAACTAACTATCTAAATCAAATAGAGAGTTAAACAAGTTATTTGACTATGGTGTGTGTGTTGTGTTACTATAGGTTTCTCTATCATCTACCAATCATCCCATCTACGCTATCCTCTTTGATGATGCTCTCCCTCTATCTGTCTTTGAGGGAAGGATCAATCCTACATCCATCTCGATACAAGTAGGTAGTTAGTATGAGTCATCATGCATAACTAACCAATATACATCTATAATGTACATAAATAAAATAGTACAACTATCACATCATGTAAAATAATTAGCATATCATTATCCCATATCTATTATATTGTATAAAGCTCAAATTAAAGTAATAATAATAAAATAATAACCACATAATACATGGATTCAAAGGTTATAAAACTTAGGGTGAAATCAGGATGTAACATATTACATATTTTAGTGAAGCAACATGTAATTATGACAATCACATCTTTAATTATAAAGTATAAACAATGTTTATCAATTATATCCATGATGTATTTATGTGAATAAGGGAAAAGAAAAAAATAAATATGAAATATTAATGTAGAAATATGAAACCCTAAGAAGGTAAAATGAAATCCTAAGGTAAAGCTAGGGTTTTCCATGCTTGAAAAAATGATTAGGCTTACTAGTTTTCCATGCTTAGGTTTTCCAAAAACACACGTCCTCTCCCCATTATATTTAGTAAACTTTGGTTAAATTTGAGGAACTTTACAAGAATTCATAAAGATTATTAGGGTTTTTTACATCTTGTATGATCTAATTCCTAGGATAGGCCAAATCCAATAGTGGGGATTGGATGTTTTAGGCACCCTTTTAGGTCAAATATGAATTAATTAACTTTTGCCTTAACACTTTTTGGAGAAGTAAGTCAACTTGGATTTAGAGATCTAGTTGTGACTTAAAGTACAAATTTGTTCTCTTTGATTAGCCAAAATTTTCTAGAGTCTCATTTAAACCCTATTAAGTGCAAGATTTGATATTTCAACCCTATACTACATTGAAAACCTTTTTACATTAACTATGAATATAGACCGAGACTACAGGGGTTATAGGGCCCACTAGGATTGTTAAGACCATGTAGACCATTTCAGTCATAGTGGATCAATTCATTTAGGTGAGGTTGGCATGGTATTTTTGATAACCACATAAACATATATATGTTGGTAACCACGTATGATGTTATTAATGGTAATTTTTAGTTAATGCATGGATCATTTTAGGTCACCTTGTTTTTCCATTATATGGTCTAAAAATAATTGACTTGTTTTTGCTTGTTTCTTTAATGTGAATTTTGGGTTGATGACACAATATGGTTATAATTTATTTTAAAAATTCACTTAATAGGGATATTAGATTTAACCAATTTAGGTGGCATATGATGGAACATATATAACATGAAAATACCTTAATTTTTAAATGTATACAACCATAAAAAAATAGGGTTTCAAGAGATCACACAATATCCAAGCTAATAATTTTTGAAAAAAATGTAAAATAAGAACTAGCTAAATACACACACACACACACACCATAATGAAAATAATATTTAACCCTAATGTATGTAAAAGATAATAGGATTACCAAAATTTGAAATGAGAAAAGTTGGGTTTACAATAAAATAAGATATATCTATCTATACATAGTAACTAGGCCCAATTATTTTAAACCCAATTATTTAACCCTAAAATCTAGATATGGAAAATCTAAGGTTAAAGGGGTAGAGATAGCCTAGGGCACATGGATGGTAGACTATCTCTAAAGCAATCCAATTATTTGTGAAACTTAGATAAACATATATTGAATTTAATATGCTGAGATATGTTAAAGATAGAAAGTACAGCTATGCTAAATATTATAATGATAATAAAAACAAGATACTTAGCTAGTTCTAATGTTAATATAAATCTAGATTTGGAACAAGTAGAAAGTAGACTAGATTTGGATTCTATATCAATCACCTAATTCTATAAAATTCATCTTTGTAATCACAAACACTTACATCAACCTAAGATGGTTATGTCAATGCTACTATCTAACTTAGACACATGTATCTAGTATGGAATACATACTAAAACTAGATGTAACTACCTATATGTTTATGGGTTTTATGTCACTTTCAGTCTAATACATTCAGATCTAGGTCATGCACTATTGTTCCTTGTCAAAAATTAAATCACTTATCCTTCATATTCATAATGGCTATGGGAAAAATGGGTTAGTGGTCACACGATGTCAATTTAATCAATACTATTAAGAGGGACTTAGACTTATGTAGTTATCCCTTATGTGTTGTCTTGTGTGTGAATCATGTAATGTGTGATTATCAAGTACAACAATGACCTAGATTATAACTTGGAAAATATGGTTTATAGAGTACTCCTTCAGTACTTCAAACTTATAGATATGTTGTCCCTATGACTAATATAAAAAAAGAATAAAATAGGGAAGCTTTTTCTCACTTGAATTTTTTATTGAATGTTTTTTGTAAGTTAATTTTTGAGTAGATAATAAGTTTCTAGGTGAGTTATGAATGAGGAATGATCTTATATTTATACCAATCCCTTTGGAGAATATCTTACATTAAAGCACTTAGGCTAACCATAGGAATATGTTTCAATTTCAAATTGGATGACCTTAGGGCACTAGACACTTGCATTGGTATATCACACATACATTGACTTAAAAATAGGACTAGGATACAAGTGTCTAGGTAGTTGGAAAATAGGTGCAGGTCTAAAACTTGAAGAGATGGGAGATAAGTAGGTTTACAATATTCTAGGCAAGATATAAGGTTTGAGTCATCAGAATAACATTGGTTAGACTAAAATATAAGTAATTAGGCATAAAGAGATAAGTGTATGAGAGTCTTTTAGTAGTGGGAAAGGTCTAGAAGCTAAAAGTACATCCATAATATGTATTTTCTAAGTGGACAATACTAAGGTTCTATATGATTCAAAAATAGTGTTTACATGCCCCTCCTTTAATCTAGTAATGAAATTACTAGCTTAAAAGAGAATAAATGCATACCTAGGTGTGTCTAATGTTGGGTGAATATTTTATCAACCAACTAACTGATGAGCAAAATAGGTCTCTTCAACCATAGCATAGGGAGATTGGCCAGCCAGATGTGCAGGTTTACTACATCACTAGGGGACAAATCTCTCCTCTCATCAAGAGGAGGTTCCTTATAAATATTAGGGGGTATATACTATATATATATGTAGAAAATAACACTTAGGGGTAGGATAAGCCATCCATCTCTCTTTTTTTAGAGATGATGTTAACAAACAGAGGAGAAAATCCTAGTGAAAACACTGAAGGCACTTCTCTTCTTTCAAAAGTGTTCTTGCAAGAAACAACAAGAGTTCTTTCAAGTAGTAAAAGTAACTGGTAACCAAGGGCATAGTAACCAATAGCCTGAGATGCAGCACAAAGTCTCCACCTCGACTGCCCAAGAGTGAGATATGAAGGACAATGAGGGCACAAAGTCATCCCAAGGTCCTTTACATAGAAATAAAATATGAGGGACAATGAGGGCATAAAGTCATCCCAAGATCATTTACACAAAAATAGAAAGAAAACACTCTAAAGACAATTATGGGGGCACAAAGTCTCTCCACAATTGGCTTCAGGACACTTTCCTGATTACTTTCACTAGTTCTACTTGCCAAATTAAATAAACAAGAATGCATTCAGAAGACAGACATAAGAACAATCTCCTAAAATGATACAAGCTATGATAACACAAAGTCTGCAAACAACTTGCTTTCTCATTCAGATAAAATGATATGAACAACCATCTGAGCTCAAAGTCTCAGTCACCTTTCAATTTGGGTAGAGTTTTGCTTTTATATTGGGAAGATCTCCCTTAAAACAAACAAAGAGATTACAATATATAGAGGCCAAGAAAGGCTTGGCACTTTATTCCATGGAATGGCCCATGCTGCATTCAATGCCTTGAATGCATTTTTGGTTTTGTCAAGGAGGGCCATGCTAGAACAGGGCAACTACCTTAACTATGACATGCTAATTCATCTAATATGTCTCTTCTTTAGTATGGACTGTTTGGTCCTTTTCTTGGTGTCTTCATAGCTATCCCTTTGCCTTTACTTCATGGAAGAAAAATAGGCCCCGTCCTTGATTTGGCGTGCTCAGTAGTCTACTTGATCCACTATTTCACCTACTAGAAATAACTCCCTTGAATATATTTTGGCCTTTCCCTCTTTCTACTATGATTTAAGCCCTCGAGCTATCTTTTCCCTTTCTAGTTTTGTCTTTTCCTGGCATTTGAGCTCTTAGGGCCATATCCTCAACTTTGTTGGCTCTTTACACTCTTCCATCAGCGGTTCTTCCCTTTGGTGTTGAAGGTCTTTTAATGCATTTAGGTCCATCATCCTCCTTATCAATTCCTTCATGTCTTTCTTGCTTGCTTTGGTTGCTTTCTATTGATCTCAACAAGTGACACATGGCATTTTCTACTTTTGAGAGTCCTATGGAAGATGACACGTGGCCTAAGCTCCTAAAAACACTATAGAAACATTCATGACTCATTTTGGATTCATGTAGATGATGACACTTATCACACTCCACTTAACTTTAGAAACTCACTTGGGGCCCACCACAGTCCTTATAGAATAAAAGGTAGAGACTCCAGATGTTGACACTTGTCATGCTTCATGAAGCTTTTCAAGGGACATGTGGTGTCTTCTACGACTTTGTAGAAAAGCATATTACAACCTTCTACTATTGCCACTTGGTGTTTTTTGCATGATTCTATGAGAAGCTTATTGAAAAAAGCTTTGAAACTTATAAGAAGCTGAAAATGGTTACGTCGACACTTGTCACACTCTACTAAGTTACAATGGGACAAGTGGCATGCTCTACTGCTTCTTGGAAATAAACTATAAAGTGTCTCGGCAAATGACACTTGGCAGCTTCCACTCTCAGGGTTTTTCCTTTCAGGCATTCCTTTCCTTAGCTACTCGTTCCCTTCAATTTCTTTGGGCTTTCTTCCCAGGTGAATTCCTTTGGACAAAATGTTTGAAGGATTTTTGCCTTAGTCATTTTCTTATAGAAAATACTTTTGAAAGAATTCTTTCAGACTTTCTCACTTAGCCATTTTCCCGAAGGATTTCCAACTTTGTCCAATTTTTTTCACTACCCTCTACAAGGGTACTTGGCCTCAGTTCACTACCCTCCACAAGGGTACTTATTCCTTTGGCTTTGGGGCAGCATCCTGATCCTACTGATTGAACCAACTTTTGTTTAAGGTCCACTGGTTCAATCAGTTCATTCTTCGTTACTTGGCTAAGTCTTTTTGATCTTTTGAACTAAGTGAATTGAACCAATTGGTCATTGAACCCATTGAACCATTAAACCAAAATGGTTCAAGGTTTAATGGTTTAATGGTTTAAGCCTTTATTTTTTTGCTAAGTGTTTGAAGCCACAGAATGATTGAACTTTGAACCTTGACAAATGTGCTTAACTCTTGCTGATGACATTAAATCTTGAACCCATTGAACCCTTAAACCTTGAACCATTTTAGTTCAATGGTTCAATGGTTCAATCCTTGCTTAGAAGCTTGTCGATGAACATTTTTAGTTGAACCAAGGTGTTGAACCAGTCCTGAAAATGACTAAGTGTTGAAAACTTGTTCTTTTGATTGAACTCACCTGCAAAAGCCTTTGAACCTATTGAACCTGCTAATCCCTTTACTAAAAAATCTTGGAAAATGAGGAAATTGAATGCTTATAACAAATTTTGAAAAGGGAAGAGACAATTTTTTGGTCTTGTAGGACCAAAATAGTTCATATGTTGTCCCAAAAATGAGTGACATTTTTTGGGGACAACATATAAGACACCTTGAATATGCATGAGTTTAACTTGAGTGCTTTATTGGTGACTAACCTACAACCAAGAACATGTTACAGTATATAATAAGTGCATATAATCTAAAATTAAAAGCATTAAAATTATTAAAATTGAAAGAGAGCAAGGTTTAGGAGTAAACATATGTATCGATGTAACCGTCTTGCCTTTTATAAATTTGATTTGAAAATATATATCATTATGAATCATTAGAACTAAGATTAAGACAAATATAAATATGTAAAATGCATATATCTAGAGAGATTTTAGAGGACACATGCCCCCAATGTTAAAAAAATTCTGATTTGTCACCCAATAGTTGAGATTGGTTCAACCATGCAACCCAATCATAATTATAACTTGGCAAGTGTGAGTGAACTAAGTCAACTCATACTATAAAACTAGTGAGGATTGATGATGTAATCAAGTCCAACCTATAAACTTGGAAAGATTATGTGATTTAATCACCTCAACCAACCAAAAAGTGAACCAACTACTATAGTATATTGGCTCAATAAAGTTTATAAAATTCTAACCTAATGGGTGATGACAGTCCCTAAAAGTGTTTGAAATATGAAACCAATTTTATTTTTAAACATTATGTGTACATTGCATATCATATGCACCTTATGTATGTCTCATGTTGAAATTGTTTATAAAAATGATACCAATGTATAGAATTCTAATAAAAATATCTATCTGAATAATATAACTATAGTTTGGCTAATTTAAAACTATGTAATTATGGAGAACATGTTTTCAAAACATGGTCCCACTACAAACTAAATATATGGATCAATGTTCAAGTCATGCCTCTATGGCATTCTCACATTAATATGCCCCACATTTTGAGGTGAGGGGAATTAGAAACTGGAAATCACCTTACCTCAAAAAGATAAGATAATTGTATAATTTGTGTATGAACCATGTAGCATATAGAAGAACATGTCTAGGTAGATATACCATTGAACCATGAAGAATGTGACCACATCAAGTCCTAAGATGTATGATGTAGATCATGGAAACATCTAGATAGTAATAGTACAAGCTCAAAAAGAAATTAAGAACACACACAAGAGCACTCAAAACCAAATCAATAGGCAATGGTCTAAGGAGACCTCAAAAAAGGGGCATGTTTAAATTCTACAATCAAAGGGACATGACTCATTTAAATGTCCAAAAATCAAGAATGACATATTAAAATGTCAACATAAAATAAGGGATGACATATTCAAATGTCCAAGAGGAAATAAAGGCACATGAGCCACAAATAATGGAACATATTCAAGTTCTCAAACATGTGAAAGAAGACACTCAAGTAAGTGCATAAAGGAAAAGTATAAGCAACAAACATAACATATCATACTAGTACCTAGGTAATATTTGTTAGCAAAAATTTTTAATTACATATCATATCAAGTACATTGTGAAATATATAAGCATGAATAAAGGCATGTGTGAATACATAATATCAAACATAATAATGTAAAATGACCATATAATGATATAAAATGGGTGTATCATGATTAAAGAAGTGGATGCCCCCAATGTCCACATGACATGAGTAGAGAGAAGGCCCAATATCTGAAAGTGCATAGATCATGCATCTATGTATCCTTGTATCACACTCAAAAAATGTGTGTAGACACTTAAATTTCATTTAGTGTCAAAATGTGCTTTAATTTATTTAATAAGTCTTATTAATTTATTTAATCATCCTTCCTAAGTTTACTAATCATTCTTATTTATTTAATAATTAACATTTCCTCCTAAATTTAATTCAATTACTTAATTAATTCAAATACTTTTGAAAAAGTCAATTGTGCACCTTTTATTATTTATTTTAATTATTTAAAATCCTTAATTTACTAATTCAAACATTCCCACTTTTCTCTCCCTCATCTCAACCAAATCCACAAAAATCTCCACTTCCTATGACTCCTCCACTGAGTTGTCAATCCATTTTGACTAAGTCTGCTAACGAACCCCTCTTTTTATTCCACCTGGTTGAAACAATTCCTATCCTCATGGGTGAAGACTCATTCTCAACCATTGATCATTTAGATCCTTGAAAAAGTCCAAATGATCCTCCACCATCAAATCATAATTCAAGATTCTATAAATTAGCTTGAAAATTCTCATTCAAAGATATCACATATGTTGAGAAGATCAAAAATATTCCAATCAATCATAATCTTGAGAGATCACAAACAAAATCAAGTGAATCAAAGTCATTCATTTTTTTATCCAAATTCTTCCCATTTTACCTTTGTATTGGAGGAGTGAGAACCACATTTTTATAAGAGCAAATCGGATTTGAATCACAATGGAAGATTCTTGTATCTAAAGTGTTAAAGTTTTTTATTGTTTATTTCTAACATTTATTGCTCGAGCTTTAGTAGAATTTAGCTTAGAATATTTCTATTCTTTGTTATTTACATTTTTAATTCATATATTTTTGGCATGCCCAATGGGACCTTCCCTAATATTTTTATTTTATTTTTATCTATCTTTTACATTTAATCTCACTTATTTTTTAGATGGTATGGACTACAGATTATTGTCTCAAATTTTGTGTTCAACTGTGCATTTTTTACTACATAACAGTGATTTTAGAATACTTTTAAGTGATTTTGTTAGACCAAATAGTGATTTTGGCACTTTTTTTGCATTTTCTATGTTTTTCTAGGTGAACAACAATTTCGTAAGATAACAGTGATATCATTCTAACTTGTAGCAATTTCATCTTTTTACACAATAATTTTATGTTTTTGGGTAGCAATTTCATCTTTTTATGCAACAATTTCATATTTTTGGGTAGGGATTTTGTCATTTTCCATAGTGATTTCTTTCAACAGTGATTTCATGCTTTTGAGCAGTGATTTTGTTAAGCATAATAGTGATTTTATTTTTGTAAGCTTTCCTATTTCTATATTTTTCCTACATAATCATTTTGCAATTTTATTGTTTTGATTTGATTATGTAATTGTGATTTCATCACAAAGGCTTGTTTTTTATGTATTTTTCATGGTTTTCATTTATTTTTGTAGGTTATCTTATCCTTCTACCCAAGCAAGACAAACTAATACCTTGTTTGCATAATTTTGACCAAAGACAAATTGTAAAAAGCAAAAAAATCAAACTATTTTCCTCTATTTGTTTTTCCCTAACATCTTTTATTTTTAGTCTTTTGCATTCCTAGTAAATAAATCACACTTTATTTTCTATGGAGTATATCTATTTATTATTTTTGTCTTCTTATTTTCTTACAAAGGTTGTGTATGCTCTTTATTTAGTGTCACACTAGTGATGATACCTAGAAATCAAAAACAATCTTGTAACTTATCTGTTACCCTTAGTTGATCTTGTGTATGCTCTTTCCTTGGCATCATGCTGGTGATAATATTTAAAAATTAGAAACAAATATCAAATTTTTATTTTCTTTTATTAGGGGCTCTATTGACCATGGATTTCACCATCATGCAATAGGCTAAACCCCATTTTATGACGGGGTCTATAAATCAAGACCTAGTTGTTTCAATTGCCTAAGTGGTTGTGTGTTTTAAGAACACCGTGACATTAGGGGACTTCATACTCTAATACCTAAGGTTTTAATAAGTGAATCAAGATTTGGTATTATCAATTTTCAACACATTGAGACCCCTACAGCTATGTTGGGCACTTTGAGATAAGACCCAATAGTGTACATCCAGATATTAATCTCTTCTACAATTTTATTTCCCCCTAGATGAGCTTGTGTATACCTTAATCCTAAGATTTCCTCTTTGCCATTCAAATTTGATGCCTCAGTTAGAAATTAGAACTAAGAAGTTACTTTCCCCACACCCTTGAAACTAGATGCAGTGGGGCATGGTTAGCACCTTAAAATATTAGGCTACAATTGAGAGCACAGATGAGTAAGTGAAAACGGAAATCCCAATAGTTGATCAACACCCCTTTTGCCTAGTTTGTATCCTTTTTGTACAAATTGTTTCTTTTTATCATTTCTTTGGTGTGAGTCTTAGATATTTTTTATAAAAATATTTGTTAATAGTTTTCCCATTGTAAAAATAATCATGTCCTCTTGGAATAATAACAACCCTAATTTATTTCCAAATCATAATATCCCATTTTATGATCTAGAGTTTAATTCACCTAACTTTGATTCAAGTTTACCTTTGAATCAAGTATGTTATCAAGCCAACCAAACCCCAAATTTTAATATGCATTCAAAATCCAATTTTAACCAATTGAGCTACAACATAGATGGATATTTGAACTCTCCAAATTAATTCATTTAATCCCCATCAAAAAACCACCTCATATTCACATTTATCTTTGGGACAAATTTCTTATATAGGGATAGGATCAAATTATTCCCCTGATTACAGTGGCCAATTTTTTTTGAATAGTCTAATGTCATCTCCTTACCAAACTTCACCTAACCAAAATCAAACCATGCATATAAATCCATATGGCTCAAATCTTGGTGTTGTCATGAACCAATATTATAGCCCACCTTCATCACCATTTTCCAATACCCACATATATCAAAATGCTTCCACTAATCAAATTCTAAATCAAGCAAACCCAAACACATTTTATTCAAATTCACCTTCCAATATCCATCAAAATCAATCTTTCCACAATAGTCAAAATCAACTATTTGGTTTAACATCCACTTTGTCCAAAGGTTCAAATCTCCAATTTTATGTGAATCCAACCAATCACTTTTCCCAAAGCCAAGCCACTATTTCTATTCCATTTACCACAAATGGAAATTAGAACACTTCACCACAATATCCTTATGCCACTAATATGCTCACATTTCAACCAAATAATTATTCATTTACTAAATATGAAGATCATATCCATCTGAAACTATTAGATGATGAGTATATTAGGCATAACTATCCATCCATAGATCATAATTCTCACCTCTCCTATCAATAAAGATAATAAATGGTAGATGCAAAATGTATTCAACATAATCTACATCTTTTCATACTTGATAACCAACCTTACAAGCATGTCAAGAGCTCTCTTCATCACCAAATAATATTGTCCTTCATCCTATTCAAAATTGGGAACCTTCATCTATTATCCATCAAACCACTATTTATAACCAAGCACCTACGTTTGACCAACATCACATATACATGAAGACATTATCCAATCCACCAATATACTTAACATATTATTTTATATCACCACCGAAAAGTCCACTATACCAAAAATATCTTAATCTAAAATCAAACATTTCCAAAAGAGCAGTTACAAAGAGGTGTGGTGTGAAGACAATTCAACAAGCTCTCTTATTAGCCACAGTTTGACCTCAGGAAAAGATGCTGTCAAAATTTGATATTTTCTTTCTCTTGAAGTTAAAAGAAAATTCCATATCTTCTTCAATGCCAACCATCATTTTAATAGTAGACACAAATGCAAACAAAAATAACAATTTTATACAAAGAGAATAATCTTCATCCATCATTACTACCAACACAATCAATAATATCACAACAGTTTATTCTATCACCATCAACATGATTCTTCCTTTTCCTATAAACATTATGTTACCTATATGTGTCAACTAAAACTAATAATAGAGGATACTATTAGACTAGTCTCATGAGAATATGTCAATCATCACATCTATCAATCTTCATGAGATCATCCCTTTAAGATAAACATTACTACATCAACCACTACTTGAGGCTCCAAGGGAGAATTATGAAATGATCATAGATCACAGAATTGGTTCTCTATTGCTTGAAGATAGTCACACCTAGACTATTTCACACATTCATTCAGTGAGGCAATACACAATATGAAATTATTTCCCTATAATTTTACAAGAAAGAATCCTAACTCTAATATTACATACCTTTTATACTGCATTAATAAAATGGCATTACAGGGAGTTAGATTCTTGCTTTGAGATAAATTTCAAAGTACACAATAGTTATTTTGATTATTTTTCATTCGTAAAGGAATTATAAATAGTCAACATAAATCTTACTTTGACTTATGTAGTATTTGGTGGTTAATCTATGGTGGTTGGGTAAGAGATATTGATTTTTGTATATATGGAGAACTGATTATTCCATGGTGTTTGATCCTTTTCAATAATAGATCTTGCAATCCCTATAAAGAAAGACATATGCATTCAATGGTGGTTAGATGAACTATTTGAAGTTTTCTAGAGTTCAGTTTTACCATTAAGCACATCAACATAGGTTTCTTTGACAATTACATCTTCTCAAGACAAATTAAAGTTACTACCAAACTTTGTAAACAAAATATGTACTTAGACATCTTTATCCAATAAGGGTTCCTTAATAATGAAAGACTTTTAGGGAGGTTTGTTAGTAGTGCTTGGTGGGTTTAGCAGCCTCATCCTAGTCATGTTATCTTTCAAGCTAATAATAGGACTGAAGTAGAGATTGATGAGGAAATCTAATCCTAACAACATAATTTATCTAGATTTGGTATGGGGTGAAATTAGGATACCATGTGTATATTGCATTTTTTATCCTTTGTAGGATACAAATGCCAAAAATAAAAAAATAAAAAAACATAAAACCATAAAAAGACAAAAAAAAAATCATATCAAAGATGTTTTTTGTTTGTCAGTATTGCCTTAGTATTTGGGGGCATCTTGTAAATATATCATTTTGTTGTCATTTAAATTTAGTTTTTATATATCATACATTGTGTTTAATAATCATTTAGTCATTTGTTTACATTATACTAAAGCTTTCAAATGTAGCTTATCCATATTATTATTTCAGATATCACCTCAAAATTGACAATACACTGGGTCTTGATTTAGGTGTTTATGAGTAAAGTAATCACAATCATCATTGTTTACGATCATGATAGCTAGTTAGAATTATCTTAAAAGATATATTATGATAGATTCTCAATTATTCTTAGGTTATCCTTTCAAAAACACATAAAACAGTCCAAACATGATACACGAAGAAAAAGTGGAAAAGTTACTTGACTATCATTGTCTTTGATGATGAATCCTTGCATCTTACTAGTTGCATGTGACCATGATCAAGAAGTATGGTTTACCCATATAAAGAAAAACATTCATATCACAAAAAATTTATCAAATTACAAGTCAATATTTCTCACCCTTCATTTATCTTTGGTGATAAGCCTTCACATCTTACTAGTTGCATAGCATTAGCATTGTGGGGAGATATCCTTACACACATTTTTATAGTCTTCAGTGATAAGCCCATGTGTCTGTCTGGTCACATGAGACTATATATTGGGGGTTGAAAAGTAAATAAAAATTGAATGTATGATTAAAATAATAATAATTCTTTTAAAAATTAGCTTATTTATATGACTATGCTAACAAAAAGAGAACTTTATTCCATTTACCAACTCTGTCAAAATCTTGGTCTTTCAAGATAAATCCGATAAGGATAGTATTTTCATAAATAAAAAGTGGCAATGGACACTTTAATTCTATTTATAAGTACCTTGTCATTATTCCTTTGAAAATTTATTTTGACCAACGCATCTTCATCTCGCTGCATGTTGAGAGCTATATGGTATGTACGTGATTAAGTTTTACTAGCAAAACAAATGATCAATGTATTTGACTAAATCGTGTATAAAGTGTTGTTATTGAAAGCTAGTTATTCTAGAATCATGTGTAAAATCCATTATCTATAACTACTCCTTTTACATGGGGGCATGATACTTGCACCAATTCCATTACATAAATCCATTTGTGTCATTTTGTTTCCCTTATAAGCATTTTTCAAAATTTCTAGTTGTAATTACATTTACACAACTAGTATTCTTGTTCATAGTTTGAGAGAGTGGCTTCCTTAGTATTTCTATTCAAAACACTAGGAAACTAGAAAAACATTCAAATATTTTAGAAAAATCCTAAAAAAATTTCAAAAAAAAAAAAACACAAAAACATTCATAAAACTGAAAATACCTACCAAAACATTCATAAACATAAAAATCAAAATAAACCAAATACAAAAAAAGTAACCAACATTTAGTATAACCATTGGTATCCATTAACCTTTCATTTCATTTGTTTGTTCATTGGGTGGGTCACTCGCACATCATTTTCCTCATACACTTTGTTCACCTCATCAACTTTCCACTTTTTCATCACTTCTCGTATTTGCGAGAACTACATATGGTCTAATATCCACACATGGACATTGTCTAAGTGGATTATGTAGGTAGTGCTTAGAGACATGGGGTCTCTAGGGTCAACTCGGCCACTGCCTTCACCTTCTTCCACCCCGCTTATCCTTAACCATTAGGCCTTTTTTTTCTTTGGCTTCTTCCTCATCTTTCTAGTCTTCATGCTTGCTTTTGAAACATGACTCTTCTTCCATCCCTTGCTTCTTTCTTTGCCTTAGCCAGTTCTTTGGTTAATTTTATACTTTATTTCTTTACCTTATCTATGTGTTTAGTTAATTTTGTCCTTTGTTTATTTTCCTTAGTCATTTATTTGGTTGATTTTATCCCTTTTTTTTTTTTTTATTTGGCCATTTTTTTGGTTGCTTTTTAACTTTTACCAGTTTGTTTAGTTGTTCTAGCTTTATATATATTATCATTCTTAGTTTTGTAAATCTTTATTTCCTTTAGAATGCATTCATTTATCAATTAGCAATAGTCATTTATTTACTATTATTAGTTTATATTTATGCATTTTTTCATGTGTATCATGTTTGTTTATCTAGATTAACTCTTGTTGTTTTACTTTCTTGTTTATTATTGAAAAGATTATTTTGTGTAAAAAAAAGCATATATAGTATGGTTATGACTATATCATGGCGTACTTTGATTAAACACATAAATTATTCTTCTTTTATTTTTACATGCTTAAAACATCAAAATTCATCATGATTATTCCATATCATTGGTGATAATATGCTTTACAGCTATATTAAAAATTAGGTTGCTCAAAATACTCTAATTTTTTTGAAATGCCAATGCAAAGAATGGAAACTCATATTATGTAGTAAATTTTTATCCATGATCATACATTTCATTTCATAACAATCATACATCCATATATAAAACAAGATAACTAAAGATAATAAGTACAATTGCATATATGCTTCAGACATTGAATAATCAAGAAAGTATAAATAATGATATCCACATAACTCAGTCAAATAATAAGTCAAAGTCAAAAATCCATGAGTACTAAAGTCATCATGTGTGTGTGTGTGTATCAAAATGTGTCTATACAATAGATACATCATGTGTATACATCCATAAAGTCCAAAAATAAGTTTCTCCTATCCCTCAGAAGGAGTATCCAATATTTTAAAAGGATCTCACTACCATGGTGTACTTTTTGGTGGCCACATACCTTGTGAATCTTGCCTAACTGACCTCTTTGACTCTACTAGCCACATAGATCTAGTTGATGCTGATCATCTAATAGAATAATCTCTAAAAGATGGGTCGCATTGATGTGCTGGTATAACATCCTCATATTGAATCAATGCTTCATGCGATGCTCACACTAATGTGTTGATACATCTCACTCACTCCATGTGATGTTCATGGTGAGGAATACGAACCATTTCTTCTTTCTATCCTTGAGTCAAGTACTCTCTAATTACTTATTTATCACTAATTTTGAATATTATTTGCACAAATAATTTTCTAAACCTCTCCTAAACCCATATTTATATTAAAAACCCTAAACAAAATTTCTTTTATTATAATCCATCCATTGTTAATAAGCAAAACTTTGAATCAAGTTATTTTCAACAACCTATCAAAACATTGCAATCATTTATCAACATGAAAATTAATAATCATTTACAAAATTCAATAACTTTTTTCTATTTAGGGATTCCTAGTTTATTATTGTTGGGATATATTGTTCCTACATCTACTTCTTTGGCCCCTGAGACATTAGCAAACAACAATAAGTGTGTAATCTCTGAGTGGTAAAAACTATTGATTTTCAAATCAAAGCTCTAGTTTTACTAACTAGGGGCAATTTTTTTACGTTACCTACACATTGTAAGTTTGATAGCAAAATTGAAATCAATTGATTTTTTGTTTGGTTGATTAATAATCTCTTCTTTTCATCAATTTCAAGTGTTTTTCCATTTCTGACGCAAACCCTAGAGGGGGAATCATCATACTCATTTTTATTCATTTGGGACAAATTTTTGTTTTTCTATCATCAACACTCTACTTCTTCTATTCTTCAAAATAGTATTGCTTTGCAACACCATTTCAAAGAGGGGAAAATGTAGACACTTAAATTTCATTTAGTGTCAAAATGTGTTTTAATTTATTTAATCATTCTTCTTAATTTATTTAATCATCCTTCCTAATTTTATTAATCATTCTTCTTTATTTAATAATTAACATTTCCTCCTAAATTTAATTCAATTAATTGATTAATTCTAATACATTTGAAAAAGTTAATTGTGCACCTTTTATTATTTATTTTAATTATTTAAAATCCTTAATTTACTAATTCAAACATTCCCACTTTTCTCTCCCTCATCCCAACCAAATCCATAAAAGTCTCCACTTCTTATGACTCCTCCACTGAGTTGTCAATCCATTTTGACTAAGTCTACAAACCAACCCCTCTTTTTACTCCACCTAGTTAAAATAGTTCCTATCCTCATGGGTGAGGATTCATTTTCAACCATTGATCATTTGGATCCTTGAAAAAGTACAAATGATCCTCCACCATCAGATCGTAATTCAAGCTTTTATAAATAAGCTTGAAAATTCTCATTCAAAGACATCATATACGTTGAGAAGATAAAAAATATTGTAATCAATCACAATCTTGAGAGATCACAAATAGAATCAAGTGAATCAAAGTCATCCATTTTTTTATCCAAATATTATCCATTTTACCTTTTCATTGGAAAAATGAGCACCGCATTTTGATAATAGAAAATTAGAATTGAATCATAATGGCAGATTTTGGTATATAAACTATTAAAGTTTTTTATTATTTCTGACATTTGTTGTTCTAGCTTTAGTAGAATTTATCTTAGAATAGTTTTGTTCTTTATTATTTGCATTTTTAATTCATACAATGTGAAACACATGTGTATATATGAAATATAAATATACCATCTCCAACATGGAACCAATAAAATACATGCCAAGGAGATAGTAAAACATGTAAATGTTGAACATATTTTTGTATTTTTTTTTTGTGGATTTTTAGAAAGGTGTTATGGACCAAGAAAAGTGCCACTAGAACCTAAGGATCTCAACAATGAAATGCCTCTATGGAGTCCCTATATCATGTGTGTCATATTCATATGGTGTGTCCGTATTATTAGGATCATACCAATCTTCTATGTTAGTAATATAAGAAAGATGTTACTTCTTAGGTTGTTATTAAACATGATATGTCTATTTGATCATTTGTATATGTATAATGAATTATATCGTAGATTGGAGTTTCCTTCTTAAATTTTTTTTTTCTTGAGTATGTTTATAATTTTCAAAATGTTTCATCTCACTATGAGATAGAGAATAGCCATGTATATTTTCATATGCACAAGGAAAAGATTTAAGTTGTGTTTTGACTTATTTATTTGTGGATGAAAAAATAGACTCTATAGTTTTGCACTTAACTTTTTGTTCCTCTATATATGGAATATATATGATGTTTGGATCCTTGGAAATCATATTTGTATCCTTTGATTTTTTAGGCATGTCTTACTCTTTTGCACTAGCAAAATGTATTTTTGAATGATTTGCATTAGTATTGACAATATATCCCAAGCCTTGTCAATCATTATTATCAAATGTGAAGATAGGATGAGTTATGTATTGGGAATATTTTCCCAATCCTTGAACCTAATAACTAAAGTTTTGTAAATATTTCTTTTCAAAGCCACACTATTTGGAAAGCTAAGTATCAATATTGAGAGGTAAATTTTTATCCTTTCCTTGATTTGATTCTTATTTTTGAACCTTTTTATGCTCTATGTCTGATGTTGGTAACTATTTGTTTCTAAATTTTTATTTGGTACCTACATTTATTGTTTTTGTACTTGTGGTTTAGGAGAGGTACTCATAATGTGAGTGGTTTTCTTTAGTGATGTATCAATTATAGGATCACCACTATCTTTGAGACTTTGTATTTTGTTATTGAATGTAAAATAATAATCTGTATGATACCCATGCATTATATGATATGTAAAATAGTATTTGGATCTCCTGATAGGATGTGGAGGAGGTAATTTGATCACTTTTTCTTAAATAATTTCTCTTAGAATTTCAATTGGAATTTTATTTGCCTTTTGATCACTTTTTAAATCACCTTTTTTTAGATCTATTCTATTGTAGTTTTTCATTTGGATTTGAAGCCACATTTGGCGCAACATTGGTAGATGAAGATGAAAACACATGAATAAAACTACCATGTGTTGGATTATGTAGGTGTGTAATTTGAATTTGTAATTCTTTTATTTACTTTTTCATACTAGCAATTTGATATTTTAGGGTTTCACAGGCATAAATCCTAGTTACCTCAGGTTGAATATGCATACATACACCATCTACCTTACCCATTGAAGGAGTGATAACATAGACTTAATTATATGGATGGTAGCTATCACCCTCCCCAAGGTTAGAAGGAATAGGATCCATATTATTATAACAATATTGGTAAAGAGAAGTTTGAATTTTATCTTTATTAAGATCCTTCTTTGGTTTTATGGTTTTGGGATTTATAACAATGTGATAGGCCAGAGTATATTCATAATTAAAATAAAATTTATATTTCATGATTCAATTAAATAAAAGAGCAAATATTACATTATAAAATCCATAATGGATGTTCACTTCACATTCCCAATGTGACTCTTCCTATTCCTATGGGAATGGAGAAACAACTTATTGGAAAAAGACAAAAGTTAGACACCTAAGATTAACAACTCTATACAATATTATTACATACCCCCTTAAACTATAGGTTTTTTTTCAGATGAATCATTCCTCTAAACTTGTTAGTTTTTTCTCAACCAAGCACTTTTATCAGGATGTTTACTGGTTGCTCTGTTATAAGGCAATGTTTCAATTTGACAATACCATCTTTCACATAGTACCCAAATAAATAAAAATTGATATTATGTGCTTGGTTAGATAATGAAAGATTGGATTCTTTACCATCTAGATTGTATAAGTATTGTTAACCATGATAGGTGTTGACCACACTTGTTACTCCTACAAATTTGAAAGAACCCTTCTGAGCCACATTATCTCTTTAGTTGCCTCTGAAGTAGACATATATTTTATTTCTTATAAATAAATTATCAGTATTGATTACTTATTGAATTTCCAACTAACAACTATCATTCTCAAATTCATTATAAAACCCATGGTTGACTTTCCATCTTCATGATCACCAACATAGTTGGAATCTGAATACCCAACTAGTTTGTAGTCCCCTTCCCTGGAGTATTTGAGCCCAAAAATTAATGTTCCTTTGAGATATCTAAGGACCCTTTTTGTTGTTACCCAAGACTATCCATAGGTTATTTCATTAATATTAAGAGGACACCAACTATAAATTATATATTTGGTCAAGTTGTGGTCACATAAATTAAACTTCTAATGAGTTATCTATATTTACTAGCATTAACCAAATTTATTTAGTCTTTATATGTCAATTTGAGATTTTGTTCCATGGACATGGTGAGAGGCTTATAATATTCCATTCTAAACTTGTTGAGAATGTCACCAATATACTTAGTCTAAGTGATGAAGAAATACTTTGGTTTTTAAATTACTTCAATACCCAAATAGTAATGAATATAACCCAAATCAATCATTTCACATCTTTTCATCAACTTTGACTTGAGATTTATAGTGTACCATTCATTATTCTTTGTGATGAGTAAATCATCAAAATATATCACTACAAATAAACATACAATTATTTTTTCAACTTTTGTGATGAAAAGAGTTACATATTCAAACTCAAAACATTTGAAGTTCATGTTCATGAAGTGTTTATCTAGTTTTTTGTATCATGTTCAAGAGGCCTATTTCAAACCATACAATATTTTTTTTAATTTACACACCTTATGCTCTTTTTTATTAACTACAAAACCTTTGAGTGGTGTCATGTACATAGTTTACTTGAGGTCACCATTTAGGAATATAGTTTTAACATCCATATGGTGAAATTTTCATCTATTTTGAGCTATCAAAGTCAACATGTTTTGAATGGTAGTCCATTTTTTTGTAGGTGCAAAGGTTTCATTATAGTCAATTCCTTATTTTTTAGCATATCCCTTTGTGACAAGCCTTTCTTTGTGCTTGTCAAGTGAGCCATCAACCTTGTAATTTTTATGGTAGACCCACTTGTATCCAATAGGTTTTTATCCATATAGAGGGTTAACTAAATTCTAAGTCCCATTTTTTACCAATGCACATTACTCATCTTTCATTACTTTTCTCTAAGATTCAAGCTTCTTAGCCTTTTTGAAAGATGTTGCTTCTGAATCAAATATAACATTGAGTTTTCCTTCTATAAAATCAATCAAGGTGAGATTTTCAATCTTATCTTGAATTTATTCAAGGGAATTGTGTGATTATGATGTGGCTACATGTGCACTTTAAGTGCCTATTTTCCTATCTTCATTAGGTTTCACATCTTTCAATGTTTGAGTGGCCCATTTAGGCATCTATTTCTATGTTTTAGGTGCTTCAAGTTCTATGTTTTAGGTGTTTTAAGTTCATCCTATGAAGTTCCATCACTTTTTACCCTTCATTCTAGTGACCCTTGTTCATTATTTGATGAAGTTTAAATCTCTCCTTTAGGAGGAGTTTCAATCTCATGTATAGGAGATAATAGAAAATCAATAGATTCCCAATTGTTTGGAACATCCAAATCACTATCTATAGACATCAAACTTTGCATAATTTTCAATTCAGTTTAGCTACCGATCAATGTGTTCTTTGTCATTTATAGTCTCATAAAAGAAAACTTCTCTTTTGATAATAAAATTATTCTCTTTTTCATCATATAGCTTGTATGCCTTAGAGGATTCAGAATATCCCAAGTGGATTCATTTTTGACTCCTGTGGTCTAACTTATTTCTCTTCTCCTTTGAAATTGATGTGTAACAAGTGGATCTAAAAATTTAAATATGTCTCACCAAAGGAATATGACCACACCACATCTCAATGTCTCATACAAAGTCTTGGATTCAAGAGCTATTGATGGTGATCTATTATGAAGGTATACTATTTTTTTACCTACTTTGGCCAAAAAGTGTATATTTACTTCTTTGAAGTACAACATAGAATGAACCATATTCATCATTGTTCTATTCATCCTTTTTGCAACTCTATTTTATTGAGGAGTGTGAGGAAATGTGAGATGGTGTTTAATCCCATTTTACTCAAGATATGATTCAAACTTATTTAAGGTGTATTCACCACCATTATCTATCTTGATTTTCTTGATGAAGGTTTGAGATTCATTTTCTATCATGTTTTAAAACTTTTGGAAAGTTTCAAAAGTTTCCAATTTTTTATTCATAAATTATATCCAAGTCATCCTACTATAGTGATCAATGAATAACATGAAGTACTTATGACCACCAACAGAGAGGATTGGAAAAGAACACAAGTCTAATTGAAATATTTGAAATTTCATGTTAGCTTTCCACTATGACTTCAACAATGGTTCTCTTGCATGTTTAGCCAAGATACAAAGTTCACACATTTCACCTAATTTTATGAGCAATGTAGGCATGCTAATAACACCATTCTCTTGTAATACACAAATGTTTTTATAGTTAGTGTGCCCAAATATAACATGCCATAACATGTTTAAATACATTTGGTCTTCCACGAGATGATCATAATTCCTTGAATTTGATGGCGCACCCCTGAGTTTGAGTAGTTTTCCTTCCTCATATCCAGTCAAGACACCTGCATTGACATTTTTTCTTCTAATAATGACATCACCATTATCCAATAGAATGGAATGGTATTTTTTCCTTATGATCACTAGGGACAATAATTTTTATGTCAATTGAGGAAGGTAGAGAACATTTTTAAGTTTGAAATCTAGAATCTGTGGACACTTAAGTTGTATGGTACCTCTTCCCTATGGTTAAAGACTTGATCTATCTATGAGGTATACTGAGCCACAAATTTCTTCATTTTACTCCTAAAATAAGTATTTTCAAAAGGTTTTAAGTTGAGTGGAACCATTATCAATAACCCAAGAATCAAACCATGAAGAACTAATTTAGACATTGTATGCTTCATCATCTATACTGGAAAACACACATTCACTAGTGAATTGAGCCTAGTTTGAATATTTTGATTATTTATTTGAATTTCCCTCTTTCTTATTACAATATGATGAAATTTCATCCCATGTAATTATACATTCATGAGTTTCATGTCTTCTTTTTCTATCACATCATTCATAGTAGAGGTTTTATTTATCATCTTGTTTTTTATTTTCACTACCATGATTTTCATTTTTGCTATCTTTTCCCTTGTACTTGTTTTTTACTTGTTTCCTTCATTTTTAGAATATGTGGCCTTATTTTATGTTTTGGAATAATTTGATTTGACATAACACATACTTTCACCTACTATGGACTCAATTTTTCTTCCAAATGCCTTTTCTCTTTCTATAATATTTTTAACCAATTGATCAAGTATGTGAATCTTCAACTGATTACTTATTTGTAGAGAATCCAAGTAGGTTGAATAGTTATGAAGGTATTTTATGAATTCATTCATATATAAGTCAATTTTAAAACCCATTACGTCTACATCATGATTGATGGCATATATCTTGAAAGCCAATCTCATCACATCACCATCTTTCAACTCTAGGTTGAACAACTTCAAATGTAAGTGAATGAATTCCAAATCTAAGTGGGAATCATATAAATCTATTAGTTTTTGAAATTATTCCCATGGATTATTTCACCCATGAATATGACAAAACACATATATGTTCACTAAGGCTCTCATCAAGACCAATGCTTTCTAGTTTTTTGCTTCTATGTCTAAATATCCTTTGCATTCTTTGTTGGCTCAAATATTCTCCACATCAAAAATATAAAACCATAGATCATTGAATGTGAGTTTAATATCCACTTACTGAGACCATTATAACCATCTATCTTTGTCATTCAATATTGTGACAATAATAGATTTCATGGAATGCATGGTTTTTATTTGAGTTTTTAGAGTTTAGAGTTTTGGAGGTTTTGAGTTTAACTTCTACTGGTTCATTATCACTCAAAAATGGTCCCATTTTATATAAACCAAAATGGCACATAAAAAAAAATTTCCTTATCATTAGTATCGACTTAAAAACAAAACATTATACATCAATATATCTGGTTTTTCTTGATTTCTAGATTTACATCTTTCGATAGTAATAAATACGTAAAAGAGTAGCTCTCATTATTTCTCCTTAAATTTTTAAAATCTATTTATTGTTTTTCAAATTTGTTTAGGGTATCTTTCTTAAGGCATCTTAAATGAAAATTGCTCTAAATTTAAATGTTTTTCAAATTTAAATGATTTCAAATTTTGAAAAAGGACATTTGAATGAAATTTGATTTTTAAATGAAAAATATTAAAATTTTATACCTCTCCTCCTTGTTTTGCATATTTTTAAAAAAATATAATACTGAAATGGGATAGAAGAAACACAACCTTTGAAACTAGCTTAGACAAGTTCCATGTAACCAATAGAAGAACCTTGCAGGTTAAGAAGTAGATGAAGTCAAAAATTACTTTAGAAACAACATAGAATAATCAATTTATAGTTGAATTTACTGAAAATACTTCCATGCATCTCTTTATGGATCCACATAGGCCTCCCATAAAATAAAAAAATACTTTTACACAGTCAAACACAATAAAAATAGTGTAATGTTTGGTGCCACATAGTTTGAAATGGTAGAATTTACTAGAACATCTTCTCTTTAGTGTATTCCAACACAATCTAATACCAAATACTCAGTCTACATTAACCTTAAACTTGAAAACATATATGTTGGTTGTAACTACTTGACAAGTCAAAAAATAAAGAATGAATGACCAAAAATAGTCATTATGTCCTTCTAAGGCACCTTGTAATTAACTACTCAATAGTTAAAATCATGTAAAAAATAGTTGTGTCCTCCTTCAACTAATATGCCTCCCAAAATAGCTAATACATTGCCTATACATAGCCAAGAAAAACTATTGAATGGGACCATATGGCTATGAAGAAGGGGAAAGAATGACAAAAATTGGCAAATTAAAATTCCATGCTTTGATACCAATCATAGACTAATTCTATTTAGAATGGAAGTAATATTTCTATTTCATGATTAAATTAAATTAAATTAAGGAAAAAAACATTACATTATAAAATCCAAAATGATTGTTCATTCCACATTCCCAATGTGACCCATCATATTCCTACAGGTATGGAGAAATAACTTGTTGGAAAAAGATAAAAGCTAGACATATAGGATTAACAACTATATACAATATTGTTACATAATGCAAAAAAGACAACCAACAATGAATGTAATGAGATATTAGAAAAAAAAGTGCTCAACATGCATATCAATATTTATCATGATTTTTAGGAAAAATAAGGTTTAATTTTTAAAGTTTAAATACCTATAAAAATAGAAACTAGAATGCAAAAAACAAGAAATCAAGAAACCCTAGGAATCATAAAAATGTTACATTCACACAAGTGAGTTCACTAAATGTTTGACCTTAAAATATAGATATGGGGAATATAAGGTTAAAAGGGTGGAGATAGCCAACCTATGGAACAAATATGGTGTACTATCTCTAAATCAGGCCAATTACTTGTGAAACTCAAATAAACAAATACTAAATTTATTATGCTAAGATATGATAACTATAGAAATAACAACTATGCTAGATATTGAAATGATAATGAAAATAAGATAGATAGTTCTGATGTTGATATAAATATAGACCTAGAATATGCATAAATTAGACTATATCTACATTCTAGATCAATTGCTTGATTCTATAATATGTACCTCTATAGCCATGGACACTTGTGTCAACCCAGGATGGTTGTATCAATATTACTGTCTAACTCAGACATAAGTGTCTAGTATGAAATACATACTAAAATTATATGCAACCTCTTGGATGTTTTTGGGTTTTGTTTCACCTTCACTCTGGGGTATTCTAATCTAGGTCATGGACTGTCACTCCTTGTCAAAAAGCAAAACCTTAGTTCTTCATCTTCATAGTGGTTATGGGAAAAATGGGTTAGTGAGCACATGGTGTCGAGCTACCCTAAAGACCTATTTATTAATTAGCATTATCTATATAGCCAATACTTTTAAGAGGGCCTCAAATTTACGTATTTCTCACCTATGTGTTTTCTTGTGTGTGAATCATGCAATGTGTAATAAGTACAATAGTGACCTAGCTTGTAACTTGGTAAATGTGGCTAATGGAAAATTAATTCAATACTTAAAACCTATATATATGTTATTCCTATAACTGGTATGAAAATAGGAGAAAACAAGGAATATTTTTCTCACTTGAGTGCTTGATTGAATGCTTTTAATAAGTTACCCTATGAGTAGTTAAGAATTTGTTAGGTAAGGTATGAATGAGGATTGATCTTATATTTATACTAATTAGTTTGGATAATATCTTGCATTAAATAACTTAGGCTAACCATAGGAACATATTTAATTTCAAAATTAGATGAATTTATGGCACTAGACATTTACGTTTGGATACGACACTTGAGTCAACATAGGCATCTAACTAGGATGCAAGTGTCCGGGTAGTAGGAAAATAGATGTAGGTCCACAACTCACAGAGATGGAAAATAAGTAGGTTTACAACATTCTAGGCAAGATAGAAGGTTTGAGTCATTATAATAACATTTTTCAAACTAAGAGATAAGAAATTAGACACAAAGAGATAGTGTATGCAAGCCTTTTGGTAATGTGAAAGGTCTAGACATTGAAGGTACATCTATGCTATGTATTTGCGAAGTGTACAAAAATGAGGTGTTATATGATTTATAAATGGTGTCTACATCAATATAATAATAAAATAGATCTAATTACAATAAATAATGCATTTTATAATCATTAATAAATGACAAAAGGGATTTTTATAAGAATATCTATTTTTTCAATAATTTGGGGGTAATCGCCAAAAACAAATGACCAAAAACAAGTCTAAAAGTGAGCTGAACAAAACCTAAAAAACTAGAGATGAATAAAGACCATTTTTTTGGAGTGCCCATTCCTAAAACCATAAACTTTGACTCCTACCATCATCAAGTAATGGTTATGGAAAAGTGTGAATTTTTAAAATTTTATCTCGCATTCATATTTTTTCTTCTAGGATTTGAAAACCACTCTTTCTTTTTTTGAATTTATGTAGATCTCTAGGAAATTGATCTTCTTAAACTCAAAAACCATTAAAAATTATAATAAACCAATAAGAAATGGACAAAATACTGGAGGGTTGTGTTATCTCTCTATTATTATCAAGCCCCTAGTTTAGATAATATTTGAAAAATAACACTAAATGCACTTCAACAAGAAATTCATGGATTCAAGCCCTAATCCTATATGAATTTCCATGCTAGCATGAAGAATTAACATGAATAAATCACAGAATGAATAAAATTATTTAAATATTAATTTAGATTTTCTTTAACACTTTCAAAATAAATCACTTCAATAAATGCTCAACTCATGCTTTCACATTCACTTATCACTCATCCATCATATGTCCTTTATACACTAATGCACATTTGTCTTTATAGACGTCTCAAAGAATTTAGTCCCAAATTAGCATGCAAGCAACACATAAAATGTGGAAATTTTTGAAAAATATAGATCAAAAGGAAAAAAGACCCAAAATAAAGGTCATCAGGGGAAACACCATAACTATATATAGTATGGTTATGGTGACCAAGAACTGTACAATGTATAGTTCAAAGTAACAAGCTTAAAACCCACTAATAACATGTAGAGTTATAATGAGAAAGATAAAAATGGGAGATAGAGAAAACATGGTAGAACATGACCAAAACATGTGAAAAAATGTTCCAATAAGAGTTTAATATGAATTGATAATTAACAAACATACAAGTACCTTGATATAATATAAATAAAAAATTAAAATCAACTCGAACTAAAATTATTTATTTATAGATAAAAATTCATGTATATTCTTAAAATATTCTCTATCAACCTTTCAATAACACCTAAAAATATTTTTTTCTATGAGCCCTCACCCAATTATAATTGGTTCAAGAAATGACAAATTATAAGATTAGTTTGAGAAGGAAAGACCAAATAAACATAATGTCTAGAAAGCTTGAGACAAAACTAAAGTGGCATGCCTATGAAGCCAATTTATATAATATCGATATTGAGTTTACAAGCTAACAAAATCTGCAACCAACACATATATGTAAATGAACAATTCCTTACTAAAGAACAAGTAAAATAAATGGAGACCAATATATTAAAAGAATAGCTCACCATCTCCAAGCCAAATGGAAACCACCAAGTTTTGATGAGATTTAAGAGATTGAAAGATATATATCTCTCATCACAATTCAAAAAAGTAATCAAATTCTTTAAATAGATTCGTGTTATAAACCTAGAAGGATAACAAGGGCGTAGAGTGCCAAGTCCCTGTGGGAGGTCTGAAAAAGAAAATTGTAGAAATGGGTCATATCCTTTTACATAAAAATAATAAAAGTTTAATTTGAGTAAAATTAAAGGGTGGCAAGATATGAGACTTGCCCAGCAAGAAAGTTCTATAGTTAAGGAAAAGCTTAATTGAAAATCAGACATTGTACAGTCTAAAAGATATGATGAGTTATGAGACTATTATTAGTGTAGACACCTAAAAGTGCCCACCAATGACGTCCAACTAGGCTTTACACCAATTCTTTTCAAATTGCATAATTTGGCCTAAAACCCCTAAAATATGCTAAAATCTTTGAACCTATCATATAAAAGTGCCAATTTTGGTTAAGGTATCCCTAAATGGGGCAATCCATTTTATGAAAAAACTAACTTTGATCAGATCATTTCGAGTCAAAATGATGATTTCACACATGGGTGCTCTGGATTGCTCTTTTCTACCAAATTTATTACACATGACAAGTGCCCTTATTATTTTGTGTTGAAAACATCCTAACTGGGATAATGGATCCAATGCATCTAACATTATCTTCCAATTCTAATCCAGTCAAATTTCAAGCCAATCATATAACATTTTGACTAGTTTGATTAATTTGTGCACCAATTACCAATATTTGCACCAAAATTGATAAATCATGTCTAAGGTTAATTAATTTGAATCAAGAGCTTAAGTTAATTTATCATGGAACTTGTTGAATATTTCATTAATAGAAATTGATATTGAATAACTACATCCAAGACATAATTTTTTGGGAAGGCATTCCTAAGTCATAAATGCAACAAATATTTGATTAAGCCCTCCCATGCCTCTTTAATACCACTCTATCCAAAATATTTAAGATGGAATTTATTAATTTTAGCCTCCAAAATTGAATGGATTCTTAGCCACAACTCTTTATCTTGAGATGGATGGTTCAGGTTCATTCTAATCATTTACAAAAATCTATAAATATAAGGGCTCAAACTCATAATTTTAAGCTCTCTCAAGCCAAATTTATCATGCACAAATGAGTCCAAAATCTCTCTCAAGCAAAAGTTATCATGCACAAATGAGTCCAAAATATCTCTCAAGCCAAAGTTATCATGCACAAATGCGTCCAAAATATATGTCAAGCCAAAGTTATCATGCACAAATGAGTCCAAAATCTCTCTCAATCCAAATTTATCATGCACAAATGAGTCCAAAATCTTGGATAGTGTAAAGTTACCATGTAAAAATGATTCCAAAGCCTCATAAAATTAGTTTTATTATGCCAAATTGCTAAACCAAGCCAAATCCATCATAATCCAAAGTTACCAAAGAGAGAAGGAACCAAACAACTCTATTGATGACAAATATTTGATGCAAAAGTTGAGAAAGCTACTCTACGAACCATTTAAAAGATCCAATGAAGGTGAAGAAAGGTTTATTTCATGTTTTAGTTGTTTCTTTCATATGTATGTTTGTTACTAAGCTCCCCTTAGTGTTTAGGCCTAGAGATGTCATGCTTGTTAGTTGTTATTTTCATTTTGATTTCATTTTGAACTAGCACTTGATCTAGCCCCCTCTCTTGAGTCAAATTCCTAGTTCACATAATGGCACATTGGGTGGGACACTGATTTGCCCATAGGCAGTTATAATCAGGCACACTTGGTATAGAGAATAGAATAAGAAATGAAGGATGCAACTGCTAAATTATTATCTTACTACTCCAAAACACTATCTTTGTCTAGAATGTGTGAAACAACTATTGAAATTGATTTGAATCCTCTTGATAAAAATGGCAATGGAACCAAATAAAACATAACCAAGGTCATAGGGCTGAGTAGGGAGGGAAAAATTAAAGGGTGGCAAGATATGAGACTTGCCCAACAAGAAAGTTCTATAGTTAAGGAAAAGCTTAATTGAAAATCAGACATTGTATAGTCTAAAAGATATGATGAGTTATGAGACTATTATTAGTGTAGACACCTAAAAGTGGCCACCAATGACTTCCAACCAGGCTTTACACCAATTCTTTTCAAATTGCATAATTTGGCCTAAAAACCCTAAATATGCTAAAATCTTTGAACCTATCATATAAAAGTGCCAATTTTGGTTAAGGTATCCCTAAATGGGGCAATCCATTTTATGAAAAAACTAACTTTGATCAGATCATTTCGAGTCAAAATGATGATTTCACACATGGGTGCTCTGGATTGCTCTTTTCTACCAAATTTATTACACATGACAAGTGCCCTTATTATTTTGTGTTGAAAACATCCTAACTGGGATAATGGATCCAATGCATCTAACATTATCTTCCAATTCTAATCCAGTCAAATTTCAAGCCAATCATATAACATTTTGACTAGTTTGATTAATTTGTGCACCAATTACCAAGATTTGCACCAAAATTGATAAATCATGTCTATGGTTAATTAATTTGAATCAAGAGCTTAAGTTAATTTACCATAGAACTTGTTGAATATTTCATTAATAGAAATTGATATTGAATAACTACATCTAAGACATAATTTTTTGGGAAGGCATTCCTAAGCCATAAATGCAACAAATATCTAATTAAGCCCTCCCATGCCTCTTTAATACCACTCTATCCAAAATATTTAAGATGGAATTTATTAATTTTAGCCTCCAAAATTGAATGGATTCTTAGCCACAACTCTTTATCTTGAGATGGATGGTTCAGGTTCATTCTAATCATTTACAAAAATCTATAAATATAAGGGCTCAAACTCATAATTTTAAGCTCTCTCAAGCCAAATTTATCATGCACAAATGAGTCCAAAATCTCTCTCCAGCAAAATTTATCATGCAAAAATGAGTCCAAAATATCTCTCAAGCCAAAGTTATCATGCACAAATGCATCCAAAATATATGTCAAGCCAAAGTTATCATGCACAAATGAGTCCAAAATCTCTCTCAATCCAAATTTATCATGCACAAATGAGTCCAAAATCTTGTATAGTGTAAAGTTACCATGTAAAAATGATTCCAAAGCCTCATAAAATTAGTTTTATTATGCCAAATTGTTGAACCAAGCCAAATCCATCATAATCCAAAGTTACCAAAGAGAGAAGGAACCAAACAACTCTATTGATGATAAATATTTGATGCAAAAGTTGAGAAAGCTACTCTACAAACCATTTAAAAGATCCAAGGAAGGTGAAGATAGGTTTATTTCATGTTTTAGTTGTTTCTTTCATATGTATGTTTGTTACTAAGCTCCCCTTAGTGTTTAGGCCTAGAGATGTCATGCTTGTTAATTGTTATTTTCATTTTGATTTCATTTTAAACTAGAACTTGATCTAGCCCCCTCTCTTGAGTCAAATTCCTAGTTCACATAATGGCACATTGGGTGGGACACTGATTTGCCCATAGGCAGTTATAATCAGGCACACTTGGTATAGAGAATAGAATAATAAATGAAGGATGCAACTGCTAAATTATTATCTTACTACTCCAAAACACTATCTTTGTCTATAATGTGTGAAACAACTATTGAAATTGATCTGAATCCTCTTGATAAAAATGGCAATGGAACCAAATAAAACATAACCAAGGTCATAGGGCTGCGTAGGGAGGGAAAAATAAACTCAGTTGATGGGGAAGGTATGGTAAAATGGATATGCGATAAGAAAAAGTGATAAGTTGGTAGGATGATAAGATGGTAAAATGTCACAATATAAAGAAGAATATTGATAGTATATCATATCTTGAAATAGTCCGTATAGATAATACACCAAGTCACTCAAGCATAGTATAGCTTGAGGTGGATAATGTTCATCAGCTCATCAAGTTCATTTCCATCTAGTGTGGCAAGCCTGTATGTTCCTATTCTATAATTTTTTGTAATGATGAAAGGACTAACCCGTTTGGGTTTAAACTTGCCTTTATTCTTCTTTTTGGTCATGGTAGTCTTGTAGTTCTCTTTAAGGATAAGATCGCTAAGTTTAAATTCTTTATGTTTCATGTATCGATTGTAGTGGCCTCAAAGTCAATTTTTATAGGCTTGGAGATTATTTATTACATCCATGCATTTCTCATCAAGTAAATCTAGCTCTTTTAGGTGATCTACTCGATATTCATTATCATCTAGGACATGCTTGAAAGAGACATGTAGAGAAGGTAACTCAACCTCAATAGGAAGAATGGCCTCAGTATCATAAATAAGTGAATATGGAGTGGCTCTTATGGGTGTAAAATGATTGGTATGGTATGAAAAAATGGTGCATAATATATTAAGGTACCAGTCATGATCAACATCATTGCTAATATTTTTGATAATGTTGACAATAGTTTTGTTTGATGCTTTAGCCTAGCCATTACCTTGAGGGTAATATGCCATAGAAAAGTGTTGTGTGATGTATTCATCACATATATTTTTGACATAATTGTTGTTAAATTATCCTCAATTATCAGATATAATGTTAGAAGGGATACCATAGTGGAAAATGAGATGGTTAAAAATGAACTTGGATATTTAATTTCTAGTCACGTGAGGGGTATAGCTTTAACCCACTTAGTGAAATATTTGGTGGTAGTAACTATTGGGATATTTATGGTAAGTGTTTTCATTGATTTATAAAAGGAATTATAAATGAAAAATTGGTCTATTAGGTCAAAGGATGAGTGAGAAAGTCAGACATGTCTTCATGTGCTTTAGAGGGTGTTCAAATGGTTCATTATGAGCTCTAGTGGAAAGTTCTTATGTTCATTAGATCATGTATACTTTTCATGGGGAGATGATAATTTTGGAGATATTTAGGAAGGTTTATAAGAAGGTTTTAAAAGAACTATTTCATGGATTAATTTCCTATTATTTATGAATGATTGCTAAGAAGGTAAGCACGTTTTTGTGTGAAAAAACCCTAGTCTTAAACCCAATTAAAAAGATCTTGCTTTTAGGTGATCAAAAATATGGTGGATGGTAAGTATGATTTTTTTAGGTTTTATATGAATCCTCTAATATTTTTAGGATGTGTTTATTTAATCTTGACTATTTATGGGTCCCAAAGATCAGTGATTCTTAATAGTGTTTTTGATTTTGAGAGAAATTTGTAAAAGTGACTAGGGAAACAAATGGGTGTGAGATGAAGTTCATGACATAAATAAAAAATTAATTAAATTTTTCAATAATATTAATTTATCTATGTCAAATATCTGGGCCCTCAAATTTACGTAGTCGATATGAAAGAAAGGGTGCCATGACTGAGAAAAACCAGTCAGAGTGAGAAGTGGAATTGGAAGGTCTAATCAGTGAGTAAGGATGAATCTAAGGCATTGATAATGTGTTATGGGTAATATCATAGGTGTTAAATTATTTATATCATAATGTGTATGAGTGTAATTGATATGGTGATTCATTGTGTTCATTAGGCATATGTGGTCTTGTGACAGATTTAGATTGAGTAGGCAAATTGATTACATCAAAATTTGTACACATGGATGAGTCAGAAGGAATATGGTGATATGGGTGTGTTAAAATTTGTACATAGTTTCTATGTTTTCATTATCGAGGATGTTTGAGTCAAAATTTATGATAGTGAAAAGTTGGTAGATTTTGTTGGTTTCATACTTAGCCAAATTTTTAATATCTAATGAACAAAGGAATAGTATGCAGTTTTCTTGCTATATCTTTTAATGGAGGTAGAATTTTAGGATGAAGTAAAAAAAAGTGGTAGATTAATCTGATGGGGTTTCATAAAATTTAATTTAATGTCTTTAATGTCCTTAAATATTTAGATATGGTTGACTATTGTTGACTATGTTGTTCCTGAATAAACTAGATTGCAAAGAAGTGATTGTAGAAGATAATGTATTGATCAAATATTGTTGGTATAAAAATAAAATATGAATTATACTCCATATATATCACTATAAAATTTATTTTGGGTCTTGATATTTAAATAAATTTAATTTATTTAAGATCAAAGTTGATTGTTATTGATTGTATTTATTGCAAATCTAAGTGAGCTTCTTACAGAGGTGTTTATGAGCCTTAGGAGGTTAAATGAAGGTGAATTATGGATAGGATTGTGTTCTTGAGGTATTAATATTTTCATACATATGTGGATTGTACATGTAAATTCTATATTTATTTAGTTTGAGCCTTTTTGGTGAAGACAATGTTTTTGGGCTAGTTAGCCTAATAGGTCTATAAGACCTAATGGAGGTTCCTAAGGTGAGTGAATGTTTCAAAAGTGTGTAGTGATGGATATTATAAATTAATGGTGTGTTAAGGGTCATATTTCATGTATCCATGTTATTTTAATTAGTATTTTGTTTCTACTTGGCTCATTATAGTGTTGAAAAGATGAATGGGTCTTCATGAGACCTAAAAGGGCCACTTAGGCCTAATAGAAAGGTATGGTTACTTAAGGGTGAGATATCAAATGTTTTGGATGACCTATGGAGGTGATATTAATATTTTTATAACTAGGTTAGAATCATTAAAGGGTTAATAAATGTCTCTTTTATGACAAAGAAGATGGTGATCTTGTAGATTCTTGAAAAGAGCAAATTCAAAGGTGAAGATTAGATTATGTGTGGGGTTTGAGCCCTTTGAAGCATGACCGACTTAATGGATGAATATGGAATGTATAATTCATGTATATAATGATATTTTGAGTTGATCCAAGTTTTTAAAAGGTATATTTTCCAACCATGAAAGTATGTGGTATATATATAAGAAGTTGTATGCCCTTTTTCGGTATGAAGTGAGACATACAAGTAAGTGTGTGAGTGTGGTTGAGTGGTTGTGAAAATGGAAGAGTGGATCGAATCATAGAGTGATTTTTATAGATGAAAGAGGGGATGAAATTGATTATAATCAAAGAATAAATATGTTTTTTTAGGTCATAAAGCCATACTAAAGGTAATGAGCATATTTTGAGTGGATTCAAGCTCATATGTGTTGTGTATGAGAATTATTTGTGTAGAGATGCGAGTAATTAATTGCAAAAATGAGAAAAGTATAAGAGGAATTGGTGAGATATTTGTATAAATTTTTTGGATCTAAGAGAGGTGTCAATAATCTCAACATATTTTTTCGATATGATCGCAAGTGTTTGTGTAATATTTAGAGGTGTCTTCATGAAAGCAAACAAAAGGCATTTGAGGGTTTGATTTGTATGTTTTGAATGCAAGGTTTAAAATTAGGTTTGTATCAATATGTAAAAGTGAAAGAGGGTTTATAATACCAAATAATACCATCATCAATTGTTGAATACATCATATCAAAGGTGGATATTAGTTTTGAGGTGTCTGAGTTGGTGCTTGATCACCTAGGGGGTTATAACCTCCTTGCTAGTTGGTGCTAGCTAAAAGGCAAGCTGGTGCTTGTCATATTTAGGAGTTGGTGAGCCTTTCACTTAAATAAAGTCTCATTTTTGTGATCATCTTATAGGATAAGTATTCCATGTTTTTTCAATCTTGAGAGTGGTTTTTTTCCCCGTGAGGGTTTCCCACATAATTCATGTGTTATGTGCTTTGATATTACATTGTCTCTTTGTTCATTAGAATAAATGGTATACATGATTCATGCTTATTTATGGTTGAATGGTTAAGAGTTTTATTAATTGTAATTAAAGTTGATTTACTTGAATCACTGATTCACCCCCCCCCACTCTCAGTGATTATGCTTTCAACATTTGGTATCAAAGTAGGTTATTTTGAAGAAGGATTAAAAACTTGAAAGTGGTCCTAAGAAGTACAAAATGGCTAAACAGATAAAAATAAAAAACCAAGATTTGAAGGATATGGTCAAAGCTCTTGAGAAGAAGGTATTTGATTTGAATCTTAAGGTAGCTAATTAAGTAAAAGAAGAAAATATTGTGAGTCGAGATCTTAAGGATAAGCTAGGAGTTGTAAGTAAAAATAAAAGGTTAATACAAGAAGAGTGAAATATGTATAAGTCAGAAGAATGTGAAGCCATGGTGATTTAAAAATATGAGGTTTTGGTTCATAATTTTAGAAATAAAATAGAGGCTAAAAATTCAAGTATAAGGATAAAGGAGGATGAGTGTGATCAATTGAAAACCAAGATAAATTCATTAAAAGTTGAGAATGAGAAGCTAATGGTCAAAATGAGCAAGGTTGAGCAAGAAAAGGTCTTAATAAAGATGGGCAAGCTTGAAGAAGGACAAAATAAATAAAAAATATTCAAAGAGAATGGTAACTTTGAATTTTACAAGATAAAATTAGTTAGACAACCAAATGCTTCAAGGTATGCTAGTTTCTTTCATGGTCATTGTTATGTGTGTCATCTTTTTGGTCACATGGCAAGGGATTTCAAGAAGAGAAGTAACTTGTCAAAAGGAGATAATCACCATCATCAAGAAAGATGTATGAATTATATTATTTGTTTTGGATGTCATAGAGTTGTTCAAATTGAAAAATATTATAAAAATAGGTTGAATGAGTTCTCAAGGCATAAAAAGGTGTATATATCTTCTAGTGTGCAAAGAAAAGGTCATACATGGATATGGAGACCTAAGGCTATTAAGAGAGATAAAATTGAGACCAAGGATATTTTAATTGATGAGAATATCAGTTAAGATAATATGTTTTCTATGGTATAATAATTTTTAATTAATAATGAAAATCATGTTTGGGAAGAGTTCATGTTAACCGGTTTCATAGAAGAGAAGATAGATGAGCCAATCAAGCCTATGAGGAAGCTTGGGAAAGAAAAACAATCTAGTGAGAGTATGGATATTGTGTAATCTCCTAAATTTTGGGTGTTTTAGTGTATTTTAATTTTATGTGTCTCTATTAGGATTAATAGAGGCATTACTCATGATTTTTAAGCATCTTGGTTTGGTGTTGTAAGGTTGAGAAGTGAAGACTAGTTTTTGGATCAAGGTATGTTCTTAATTTTGAGATGCATATCCTTGAGTATGGATTATTTCATTTGATTTCAATCCTATAAAATATGTATATCAGATATCCAAAACTATGAGAATTGATTTGAAGGCCTATATTTTTGTGTGGAAGAATTTCTATCTTTGAGAATCCTTGGTTTGCATAAAGGGTCCTAGTGAAAGAAGAATTGGCATGATGTATCTTGGGTTGAGCTATGAGTTAGGTCATAATTATTGGTGAGAAATTTAAGATGATGTTTTTAATATATTATATCAGGTTCTTATATTATTTTTAAAACCCCTTGGTGCAAATTTATAAATTTATCAAAGTTGTGTATCTTGGTTTGCAAATTTTCTCTTTGAAGTGAATTAGGAGTGGAGTATCTTTTCTTGTGCAAGAGTGAGATTATTGAAGGGTTAAATATGTGAAGGTAATTTTAGTTTGTATAAGAATTAATATATTAATTAAATAAAATTAAAATTAAATCATATTTCATCCATAAACTGGTCTAATAAGGTAGCTTGTTCTTGTTCTGTGCATAATTGGCAATTTTGGGTTTGTGAGAATATTAGAAAGTTAAGCAAAGGATAGGTGATCTTTGAGCATGATTGGTGGAAGTGTAAAATAGAATAAATGTGTAAGGAATTATTTCATAATTTTATGGATATTTATTTGATTTTGTGACATTATTTTTTAGGGTTTGTTTGTTTAAGACAAGCAAAGGAAAACAAGATGTCAAATATGCTTGTTTTGAGGCAAGCTTATTGTTTTGGGCATGTTCTTTTTGTAAAAATTAGTTGTGGTTTATATATATATATATATATATATATATATATATATATAGGTTGAGAAGTGAAGACTAGTTTTTGGATCAAGGTATGTTCTTTATTTTGAGATGCATATCCTTGAGTATGGATTATTTCATTTGATTTCAATCTATAAAATATTTATATCAGATATCAAAAACTATGAGAATTGATTTGAAGGCCTATATTTTTGTGTGGAAGAAGTTCTATCTTTGAGAATCCTTAATTTGCATAAAGGGTCCTAGTGAAAGAAGAGTTGGCATGATGTATCTTGGGTTGAGCTATGAGTTAGGTCATAATTATTGGTGAGAAAGTTAAGATGATGTTTTTAATGTATTATATCAGGTTATTATATGATTTTTAAAATCCCTTGGTGAAAATTTATAAATTTATCAAAGTTGTGTATCTTGGTTTGCAAATTTTCTCTCTGAAGTGAATTAGGAGTGGAGTATCTTTTCTTGTGCAAGAGTGAGATTATTGAAGGGTTAAATATGTGAAGGTAATTTTAGTTTGTATAATAATTAATATATTAATTAAATAAAATTAAAATTAAATCATATTTCATCCATAAAGTGGTCTAATAAGGTAGCTTGTTCTTGTTTTGTGCATAATTGGCAATTTTGGGTTTGTGAGAATATTAGAAAGTTGAGCAAAGGATAGGTGATCTTTGAGCATGATTGGTGGAAGTGTGAAATAGAATAAATGTGTAAAGAATTATTTCATGATTTTATGGATATTTATTTGATTTTTTGACATTATTTTTTAGGGTTTGTTTGTTTAAGACAAGCAAAGGAAAATAAGATGTCAAATATGCTTGTTTTGAGGCAAGCTTATTGCTTTGGGCATGTTCTTTTTGTAAAAATTAGTTGTGGTTTATATATATATATATATATATATATATATATGTTTTTATACTTTTTTTGGAACATACCTCTATGCATACCTCAGTAAGGGATGTGCCTAGCTTGATCTACTTTGGGTCATTTGTACCCGATGTTCACCTTTGTTGTATCTTCCAATAGAAGGGTTGAACCATATTCAAAGATAGTATGAAATGATATAAAATGATTTACAATTTTAGAGTCCTCTATTAGGATTGGCTCTTTGAGTTCCCCTAGGCATGATGAATCAGAGTCCCCCAATGGAAGGTTTGGCCATGTAAAAAAAACTATTAGAAATTCCTAAATGATTCGATCAAAAGCTTGTTGTTCTTAAAAATTAAACTCAAACTCATAGACAAGTTCATCATTGGTGGTCTCTTGAGCTGAGGAAGGTTGAACACCCCCATCTAATGGCACCTAAAATAGGTTTTTACCACTAGATTGGCCTTTTTTCTTTACTTTTTCCCTAGTTGGAAAAAACCTCAAATAGGTTTTCACTTTGTGACCTCAATGTTTTAATTATTTTATTTTGGATAAGGGTGTTCATCCACTCTACAAAATAGGATTCAAGATCCAACTTGATTGAGAACCCTAATTTGTGGGCCCCCAATGAAACATTGTCTCTAAGGCCTAGAAAATCATAGAAAGCCTCATTGTTTTTAAACTCATCAATCAACACATTAGATTATTTTTAGTCCCAGTATATTAGTTGGGTATAATACAATGGTAATGGGTTATGATGAATGATTGGTCTAAAGGTACAAATAGAGTGAGGGTTAAACAAGTTGGTCTTGGCTAAGTCATCAAAAAGGCTATGATCAGACTCGACTTCACTCTCAGCATCATCATCACTAGTTGATGGCAATAGAACATGATTAAGGTACATGGGTCACCCCCAGGTGGTTTAAATCCAAGTCCATAGGGTCCTTTATATTCGGTCATGAAAATCAGCTCAAGTGTTCCTTGTTTATTTGATCTGAGGCCTCTTCCTTCATAGTCTTGATTCTTCATGGTCCTATTGGGAATAAGATACTTTTCTCTCTCATAAAAATAAGATTGACTATCATTATAAAACCATGATTCATCTCCGTCAAGAGGGTCATGTTTTAGTCTAGATGTCGGTACAAATGTGATGGGTCATGGACTATGATTTTTACCTTTGCCCTTTTGTTTCCATTCTAGATGAAGTGGCTTGGCTTTAGGTCTTCTAAAGGACTTTGGGTTTTGTGTAAGGTTTGAAATGTGAAAGGTATCATGAGTTAAATACTCTCTTGGGACATTAAGCGAGATGGTCTAATTATTGGATATCTCAGTAGGTGACATGTGGGAAAGGAAATCAAGGGTATTATGATCAATGAATTTATCCTTCAAAAAATCAAGGAGTATTTTCTTTCTCTTATCCTACTTGGCCAATGGATTCAAGTCGAAAAGATAGTTATATCTCTTTAACTCAACCTCTAGGTGTTTTTATTACTCGTAGGGATGCAAATATTCAAGTATACAAACTTCTAATATTTATTGGTAGAACTTGATACATTGGTGTAATTTTAATAGGATGACATGAATTTCATGAAACTAAGGTCTTCCCAAAATCATATTATATGACAAATTGATATCTAGCACATGGTAAAGTGTATCATGGGTCAAGGGCCCAAGGATAATTGGTAAACATATGGTTCTTTATGATTCTTATTCTTCATTGTCATAGGCTTTGATGGTTATCATTTCTACTTGAAGATCTGCCATCATGTACCCAAGAAGCTTGATAAGCTTTAAAGACACTATGTTTAGACGTGATCCGTTGTCTATAAGGACATGTTTCACTTTTTGATTCTTTATGTAAAATTTAATTTATAATGGATTATTATGCATCGAGCCAAGGGATGGCATATCTCTTTGGTTGAAAGTGACTTGTTGGGCTGGAGCTAAGTGTTCAATCAAATCTTGGAATTTATTAGGGCATATGTCACTTGAAACTATGGATTAGATAAGGAAATCATTTAAGATGTTTTTGTGGATTGTTGACATATGCAACAAATCTAAAATGGAGATCTATGTTGCCATCTTTTGTAATTATTCCATAATGTCAAACTTTTTTTCTTGGTTAGTGTTAAATGGTTTATTTTGAGGTATAATGATTGGTTGGGTTATGGGAAAAGTGGAAAATGGCTATGGGCTTGGGATGGTAATCTTTGACCTTCAAGTTATGATTACACAATCAAGATTAAAAATAAGACCATGATTGCTAACAAATAATGGTGATGGTGGGGGACTAGATAGGATAAGTCTTGGTTGTTGGTGCACTTATACATGGTCAAGAGGCAATAATGAGTTATCAGTATAGGGTCCAAAGTTAGAAATCCCTACTTGTTGGTATGTCTGTTTGCAGTCCTAGGTTAAGGAAGGATTATCAATATGAGTTGGTGGATTGACATTGTTTAGAAAAGGTCTTGATTGATAGGTATTTGGTCTCAGATTGATGGAGATGGTGTTAATGTGACCTCTTATAATATGACCTACAACCTTTTTGTAGTCATGTGTAACTACATAGTAGGTTTGTGTTTTACCATTTTGACCTTAGTTATGTCCATTGTTAGTTTTTATGTTGGTGATTTTGTTGATTCTATTGGTTTAGCCTTGGTTATTGAAATTATTGTTGTTGGTGTTACACTGGTCATTGTTGATGTTATTGTTGGTTGTTATGCTATGAAAAAGGGTTTTGATATAACCCAAGGCTCTGATTAGAGGTGGAAGTACCACCATCAAACATTATTTCCCCATTATCCAACATATTCTAAATCAAATGTTTAATTTGCACACAAAAATGTAAATTATGCCCTTTAACTTGATGATATTCACAAAATTCATTTTGGTGGTACCAATCAGGATAAGGAATGACCTCAAGATAATATTTTGGTATAGGCCAGTTAATCATATTAGTGGTAGTGATATTACAAAAAACAAATTTAATAGGTTCTCCAAGGTCACTAAAAATGTGATGAGCAAGAATTGTTCTCCTTAGAGGAGGGGTTTGTAATGGTAAAGGTTACTGCATATGATGTGTAGGCCTAGGATATTGCACTTGATATGTTTTATGAAAAGGTTATGGGATAGGTGTAATTTGCATATGTTGGGTAGGCTGAGCAAAAAGTGTTTCCATTATTTAGACATGTCTCAACTATGTTACTATATTTCCAACAACATGTTTGTTGCAATTGAACTGTTTTGGTCTATCATTATTATTAGCATGTGTTGGTTGTGATGCTTACGATTGGACTTGATGTTGGTTTTATCCATTTCCTTGATTAGTACCTTGATTCTAATTTTACAAAGTAATATTGATGATCCCTTTATTAATAAGGGATTGCTCAATCAACAAACCTTTATCAATGATCTATTTAAAGGTATGTGCACATTATAATTATAGATGATAAGATATCTCACTATGCAATTTTTTGGTAAACACAGTGGCTAATTATTTATCTAGTAAATTGTGAGTGAATTAGCTTGCAAGGGATCTCTGTCACTATCAATAACTTTCAAAACCTTCATCATCATTTTACTTAGCTTGTGTCAAGTTGACCAATGAAATCTCATGCTTGAGATTATATGAAAAGTGATGCACAAACTTGTCTAAAAGATCATCAAAATCTGATACTAAATTTTTAGGTAACTTTAAAACCCACTCCAAGGATTGTCTTGTTAGACTTCTTAGGAACAATAACAACAAATATATGTCATTATATTCCACTCGATGGCATACAACAAATAAATTAGTCAAATGAGCCTTGGGGTCACCTTTCCCCTTATATTTGTCAAATTTTGATGGTTCGTATCCTAGAGGAAATGATATCTACAAGTACTCCATGTTAAATAGATAAGAACACATGTCATCCAACTTAAACTTTTTTCTTTGTTTCCCAGCTTGGATGGAATCAATCACATCCTTCATATATTGTAGTTCCTGGGCTAGGAAACTAGAGGGAACATTAGTTTAAGGTGAAATATTAGCGTGGGTAGATGGTTGATTAGTCAAAAGTAGAGCACTTTTATCAGGATATGATGGAGGTATTGGTTGGGGTATGTTGTTTTGGTTAGGGAAAGGACTAGGAATATGCATGCTACTTAAGCCATGCTCTCTCCATTTTATGAGCAACCTAATACATGCTCTCACCATTTTACAAGTAACCTAAGCCACGCTCTCAACATTTTATGATTAAACCTACACCACGCTCTCACCATTTTTTAAGCATCTTAAGCAAAGATCTCATTATTTTGTAAGCCTTAACCATTTCATCTCTCATCATTCTCAATTGAGTTGAGATACCACAATATTCTAAAAAAATGTGTAAAATCATTCAGAAAAATGAAAAACATTGACCACTTCTTTGCCTTAAGGATTCATGGAACCCTTACTAAGTCATGATTAAATCATTTGTAACTTAGTTTGCCCATCCTTTTTGTCCTTTTCTCCCACACACTTACCATTTTTCAAGACCATTCCTATTCTTATATCACATCCATTATGTGTGTTTTTCATTAATTATCATTTTCTTCCTATTTCTTGGGAGGATGACATTTGGCCTGAAGTTTTGTTGGATATTACATCTATAGAACTATGTAGGCAACATCCACTTGCCTAGTGCATATGGAGATAACTTGGCCACCCCCTTCCTTTTCTTCTATTCCCCTGTCTTATTTATTTGTTAAGTTGTCACCTAGTTTATATGGGTAATGTTTATCATGTTATTTGTACTAACATTAGGACTAACTATTATTTATTTCTTTACTTGTTTGTTTATTTATTATTCATGTACTTATTTGTTTGATTTCAAAATTGTTGCCTTGATTCAGTCTATGTGCATTCATTGGGTGATTCCTTATGCATTCATACTTAAATCCATCCATATCCATACATTTACATTTTCATCATGGTTTTTATCATTTTTGCATTATTTTCCCTTGAATATTAGATTATGGGAGTCAGTATTTATAGATATTTTGGCCCAATCCTCATGGTGTTCTATCATAATGCCTATTTTATAGTGTTATAACAAAAATCAGATTCAGGAAGTCTACTCAATAATGGTAGCATCAACATCTCCTTGACACTGGCATTAACAACATCCCAATCATATCCCAAACAGAGTAATTAACAATGAAAGAATTTCAACCTTTATTAGTTTAGATGAGCATCTCCCAACTAGTAGGTTGATCCAACTCATCATTACCCTTTGTGTCAAGTTATCATTATCATCAACCAATCAATCATGTTTGTCATAATTGGGGTCTAATGATTATAACTGCCTATGGGAAAATCATTGTCCACCATCCCACCTACATTTCTTAATGATTATAACCACCTTTGGGAAAATCATTGTGTTCTCACCAAGTTTACTTTATTTTTACCTAAATAGGGGCATGTTGTTATCTTGTTTGTCTGTATTAAATGGGGCAGCTCCATATTTTTAATGATTATAATCACCTTTGGGAAAATCATTGTGTTATCATACCATGTTGCCACTCTTGAGGTACAATGCTTATAACCACCTCTGGGAAAACTATTGTACACTATCCCACTTATATTTTTAGTGATTTTGAATATTTTTAAAAATCATTATGTTCTTACCCCATCATCTTCATATGTTTGGTCTCCTCATTTTGCTTCTTTATTTTGAGGGATTATTTCCCTTGAGGAGGCATCATATTTTTCATCCATTACCATTGAAATTATAGGCATATAGGTCCTTTTCATTATTTGAAAAGATGTTACTGTACCTATATCTTTCAATGCCTTCCCAAATAGGGATAAATTATAGACACCAAAAAGTGGCCACCAATGACTTCCAACTAGGCTTTAGACAAATTTCTTTTAAAATACACAATTTAGCCTTAAAACACTAAAATGTGCTAAAATATTTGAACCTATAATATACAAGTGATGATTTTGGCTAATGTATCTATAAATGGGGCAACACATTTTATGAGACAACTAACTTTGATCAGATCATTTCAAGTTAAAATGATGATTTTGCACCTGGGTGCTCTAGATTGCTTTTTTCTACCAAATTTCTTACATGAGACACATGCCCTTGTTATTTTATGTTAGCAATGTCCTAAATGGGATAACAGATCCAACACATCTAATATTGCCTTCCAATTCTAATCCATTCAAATTTTGAGCCAATAATATGATATTTTGACCAGTTTGATTAATTTGTGCACCACCAATTGCCAAGATTTGCACCAAAATTGATAAATCATGTTTAAGGTTAATTAATTTGAATCAAGAGCTTAAGTTAATTTTCCTTGAAACTTGTTGAATATTTCATTAATGGAAATTGATATTGAATAACTACATCATCTAAGACATCATTTTTTGGGAAGGCATCTCTTGGCCATAAATGCAACAAATATCTGATTAAACCCTCCCATGCCTCTTTAATGCTTCTCTATCTCAAATATTTATGAGGGAATTTACTAATTTTAGCCTCCAAAATTGAATGGATCCTTAGCCACACATCTTCATCTTAAGATGAATGATTTAGGTTCATTCTGATCATTTGCAAAAATCTATAAATACAAGGCCTCACACTCATAATTTTAAGCTCTCTCAATCCAAAGTTATCATAGACAAATGAGTCCAAAATATCCCTCAAGCCAAATTTATCATGCAAAAAATAAGTTCAAAATATTGGATAGTGTAATGTTGCCATACACAAATGATTCCAAAGCCTCATACAATTAGTGTTATTATGTCAAATTGTTGAACCAAGCCAAAGCCATCACAAGCCAAAGGTTCCAAGGAGAGAAGGAGCTAGATAACTCCATTGATGTAGACTCTTTGATGCACAAGTTAAGCAAGCCACTCTATGAACCATTTTTAAGGTCCAAGGAAGGTGAAGGAAGGTTTGTTTTATGTTTTAGTTATTGCTTTCATATTTATGTTTGTTACTAAGCTCCCCCTAGTGTCTAGGCCTAGATATGTCATACTTGTTAGTGTGTTATTTTCATTTTGAACTAATACTGGATCTAACCCCCTCTCTTGAGTCAAAATCCTAGTTCACAGTTAGCACACTAAAATTCATGTTATAAGCAACTAAGGCCAATTAAATATAGATAAAAATAAGGAAGATGTGTTATATGAAGACATTTATGTTTCATACCATTTCTCCCACCTAGTATCCATTTATCCCAAGGCTAAGCAATGAACCAAGAAAGGCATATAGATAACAAAAAATCTTGTAGAGACACCAAAAAATAGATATGTCCTTAAATCAATAACTATTAACCCATACATGCATACACATAAAGAATAAATAAAACTAGAGTATGATAAACTAAAATAAATAGAAACCTGGAGGCCTACACGAGATGAGTAGGATTTGGGCTTCTTATTATTAGGCTTGTCATTATTACCATTGTACTTTATCTAGGATCTATATCCTTGGGAGTTCCTTTTGATCCTGCCTCACACCCAACAACCTACATGCTAGGCTTGTAATAAATTAACCAATGGGTACTAGATTTTAACAAATAAAAGGATGAAAAATGGCTAAATATAGCTTGTAAATGGATAAAAAGAATATTTGTTACTAAGTACATATTGATAAATTTTATCAAGTAAATTTTTTTAAAAATGTAAAAATATAACCAAGACTGGTGCCTAATACATGTTGTACCATGACTAGCCCCCTTGGGGTAAAGGATCTAGTAACATAGGTCCTTTTCAGTTGGGTCACTGGTTTAATATATTTTAGTTATTAATAGTAGTTTAGATTCTTCACTATCTCCCTCCACCATAAATTTTAGGGGACTCTGTACTAAATGAGTCTTAGTTGTTCATTTGGGTGTGAGCATTCATTGTTGTAGCTCCTTCCAATAATGGTCTATATGCAATTGAAAATAACTCTCCCAAGGGCATAGACTCAAATAGAACCCACATTTATATATCAAAAAAATAAGACTCTTTATTCTTGAAAAATTATTGATTTGTCAAAGAGAATTTGAACATTAATAGCTTTCACAAATCACATTTGTCTCATAATTCCATTGCATTATGTACATTGACTTTACAACTAGGTAAATATGACATAAATAAACACAAATACAGTGAATATTTTCCATCATATTTATGAGATTTATTTAGATACTTTCTATGTGTTTTTTACAAAATATACCTAGCATTGCATGATGCTATAAATACTTGCTTTCTGATACTAAATGTATTATAATTTTAAGGGTTAGTTAATATATTTAGTACATAGAATAAGTGTTAAAACCTATCATATGAGATATAATGCTTAGTAATTTAATCTTATATGTATTCAACATCATTTCTAGAGAAGCCATGTTTCCCAGTTATGGATGAGGATGACAACTAATTTTCACACTATGTTTTGAATAGGGAACTACTTCTACTCATAAACAAGATGTTGTAGGTCATTTTTTAAGCTATCTAGGTGAAATCATGTAAGATGGTGTAGGCTGTCCACCCAATTGACCCAACAAAGCTAGCCTCTGCACTATAATGACAAAGCAATGAGATTAGAATATGAAACATTTGAATCAAAAAGGGTGTTTATAAATCAAGAAAATTTTGAAAGTTGTAAAAAAATCCATGATGAGAAAAAGAGGGATTAGGGTTTACCTTTTTTGGGAAGAACAAGAGCATGTAGAGATTGAGATCAGGATATAATGTTAATTAACCTGACCAAAACTTGATTTTTCTAATTAGGGTTCAAAATTAGACCCTATTGTTTATCTAATGTGACAAAACAATAATCAACGACTAGGGACAAAGTTTATAATTTGATCAATGTGGAATATAAAAGTGAGTTATTATGATTAATGATCACAAATCATGATCTAGATTTAGGGGAAGATTGTCAATAGTTGGACAATGGCTAGGGAAAGTAACTTTGAATCTGAAATGCCAAATGATAATTATGTAAAATAAAGATGGTTTTAAAAGCATTCATTTTGGGCTACAATGGCCTTGTAGTCTCCCCCTAGCTTATACAACATAGACATTTCAATTCATACATGAACATGAATAAGATTTCCATATGCCTATGCTACCTTAAAATGGGATTGCATATAAAAATTAAGATATACAAGTGTACATAATGCATGAATTACATGAAGAATTTTTATTATAACTTTTAGAAGATATGCATAGTTGAAAGAGACTCTCTCTCAAATCTTTAAAATAAATTCCACCTATATTAGACTCAAACTCCTCTTCTATCTCACACAATTTTTGCAACCTGTCATTGAACTCGATGAGAGAAAATTGCTTCTCACCTTAGGATGGATTTTCCATAGTTTGGCACCTAATTTATCATAGTTGTACATTTTCATAAACTCTATTTTGGGAGGGTGAGGAGGAGGAGGATGCCTCATAAAACGGAGTGGGGAATAAAAGAGTTTCTTAGAAGAGGGTCTTAGTCTTTGCCCTGGCTATAATCTCATGCTCTCTCCAAATTCCTTGAGAGAAAATGATCCCACTGAGTCATGACCATTCAATTTATTAGGGGCACTAGAATGGAGTTGGTGAAGGCTATCTTAGATTGATTTGAAGGATACACTTTCCTTACCCTCACCCATAGTTGTGGGTGGCGCAGATTTTGTGTGAAACTCAGAGATATTATTTTATGATTCTTCAAGAGCAATCTCGGGCATTACTTGAGAGGATTTTTTTAGACTAGACCTAATGTCTTCAAAGAGTGAGGAGAATGAAACCATTTTTGGTTTTGGTTTTCCTTCATCTACTTGGGGTTTAGGCTTTGAAAGCATGTTTTTGAGATCACTAAAAGAAGGAAGCCCATCAGATTAATCCCTCCTACCAATTGATGATGCTAACAATCTCCTACATATATGCAAATGGAGATGGAGTGGGTGTCCATGGTGAGTCCATCATAACATGATTCACCCTCGTACAACCATCAAACAAACCAAAAATGAGTCCAAACCATGATAAGCTATGAAAACACACAACACACAAGAAGAACTAAACCAACAAGTATGAGCCATATGTGAAGGCACCTATTTTTTTCATGATGGTACCTAATATAAAAGGCTTAGATGTTCAAATTTTACCTTCCTCCCCACCACTCTTCCTATCCATTAAAAAATATTGTGTGACTACCACAGATGCCCTTCTATAGAGGAGATGATTTCAAAGTTTGGAGAGATGAGAAACATGCCATAATATGTTATTTTTTGCACCAATAAAAAATTGATAAATAATGTCTTTTATTTAGAATGTTAAAAGATTTGCTTCTTTCTTTATAAAAAGCTTAAACATTTTCTAGCATAGAAAATAATCACATGTAATTGACCAAATAGATATGAAATAATCACCTTTTAAAAGTAAAAAAATGTTATAAATAACCCTTCAGGACTAATAAGAACATAAAAAAAGTTTAGGAAATAATTATTTAAGAGTGACCCAATTAATAACATGATTATTGCATTAAGGATGTCATTATGATTTGTGATTTAATATACCAAAATAGGGGCCTTCCCTTTACAAATATAAATGGGAGCATTCTCAAGATCTAACATAACATTTAACAAGTAGGTTTTGAATAAAAAGTTTAAACAAATTAATTTTTTCAACAAAGATAATGAGATTTCTAAATGAACACACACATCATATTTTTCAACAAATGCTCTTACACCCTTACATGTAGTTTCATATTTTTTTAATAAATTAAAGGTCTCAAGCTCTATTGAGGAAATATTACATCTGAATTCACTCACCATGACATTTGGACCAACTCTATGGTGGAATTACTATAGATTTGTCTAACAAAGAGGATGAATTTATTTGTCAACTTGTTAAACCTATGATTATATTTGATTTTCAATCTAAACATCAATTGAATCTCATCTACATTCCAAGACTTTGTTGGGTCAAAATATTTCTCTTCTTTTATTATCTCTTTGATGAATTCTAAAGTAAAGTAAGAAGAGGATTTTTTTTTTTTTTTTGGAATGTCATTGTTGATCAAGTCCTTAATATCATTGTGTCAAGGAATCTTATTAAACCCTCTCCCCCTCACCTTTGCATTCTTCATTAAAAAATTTTAGCTTAGTTTCACCATTATAAAGGAGGAATGCATAACAAGCACTCGCATATAATAATGACATGTTAAAGACAAAGTAATTGAAAAAAGATAAAGGTTGTTAATAACAATGAAGAATAATTAATTCCCCGTCATTAAAATGACTAGTATTTCCTACAAAATTTAACACAATAATAGAGAATTTTAAGGGATTGTTATTTTTGGAGTGTTATTGTTGATTAGAGCCTTAATCTCACTATGGCAAGGATCCTTATCAAACCCTTTCTTCCTCACTTTTGTAATATTCATTAAAAAATTAGTATAGTCTCATTATTATAGAAGAGGAATACACAGCAAACACCTACATAAAATAATGACATGCTAAAGACAAAACGGTTGAAACAAGTGCCATGAATCGATCTTAGTACCTGTTGTGGGTAATTGTGAGATACAAAGATATTGAGATAGACTCAATCCTACTTGAAGCTAATGATTACAAAATAAATTATTCTTATTGATTATAGATTTAAGATGGACTCCAAACTAGAAGCACTTACATTGATAGTAGGTTTAGTAAAAAATATATAAATAAGTTTGGAAAGTGGTTAGGAGTATTACAACCTTGTTTGAGATAGTTGGGACCACAAATGGAAGGTGTGTGATTAAAATTTTGATATAAATTAGGCCACATAATTTTTAACATCATATCACATAATTTTTCTATAGTAATAGCATTTTTTTTACCTTATTTTGGTATTGATTGGTTCAATAATATATTATTTTGTTTAAAATCATTAACACAGTAACCCATGTTGAAATTTTAAAACACACACACACACACACACACACACACACACACACACACACACACACACACACACACACACACACACACACACACACACACACACACACACACACACACACACACACACACACACACACACACACACACACACACACAAATAATTTCTCTCTTACCTTATAATAGGTTATCCAACTTATATTTCTTGTAATTATCTAATTGAATCTTTCATTATGTAAAATCATGGTAGTTTAGCTTCCATGTCAATGGTAAAATTTATACAATTGATGCATTTTTCATTAACTGTGAGAACATGGCAATTTATTAGCTATTTAAAGCTTTTGGAAATAACAATTAATGATATGGTGACTTAAAAAGTGGTGTAATAATTTATTTTCCCCATATTTTTAAATTCCTTGAAAAGATTCATTTTGAAATGCCCTCAGTTAGAAATGAGGGGCACCTTTCGTGTTGTAGGCCATTCACCTTTTTGATAGGTGCCCTATCAATTTGGATGCATGTAAAAACTGTTTTAATCTTGAAATAAAACATTGTGATGTTCGAATACTTCCCTTTATTATTTTATAGATCAAATCCATTATTATTATAAAAGGATTAGTAGGACACTTCATTGTTGTAGGATTGAAGGCATATACTTCAAGGCTAAATAAATGCTTATTTGAATAAATGATTGAAACATAAATTGAATGCTCAGGGTTTGAAGGTATATATGTCAACCCACTTTTGAGGGGTTACAACATACATGTTTAGCCATACTTTCTTTTAGTCTTTAATTTTGTAACTTGCTTTAAGCCTACAAGTGCTTAAAGTAGTGGACTTGTCTTAGGAGCCTTGCCAAATAGAAGCATTCAAAGTCCTAAAGAATAGTGGCTAAACTCGGTCCTACTGAATAGGAGAGAGATCCTTTTGTGGCATGTTATGGCAAATGCTAACTCATTTTTTGAAGAAAAATGTTCTTTGGCTTGCAAGATGGTGAGGAAGTTGGCTCTGGTGTATCATGACTCTAAAAGGCTTATATAAATAGCTTATATAGGAGATGTCAAGGTTGTGGTTGATAGCCTATCTAATCCTCTTGTGAATGTAAATTATAGAGGTATTGTTAACTTAAGGGTGAAGTGCATTAATATTATTCAATGTGAGAAAGCACTTGATGAAATTAATATTGTGTATGAAGAGTTTAAAACTAATGTTACAGGTTTATTTTTAGTTTCTCATGCAAGACATATTCACCTTATATGCAGACTTCTGGTGAGAGAGAAATTTCATAATCTATTACCGTCAAATTTTATTTGTGTTGTCACATAATACAAGGTTCAATTTTTGCCTCATGTTTTGTATTTCTCCCTTTTTATTGCTACAACCAACCTATCATGAAGTAATTATGGAAAATCCATTATACATAGCATATCTTATAAATATGTGCTCTAAACTTTAAGGTATAAACTTTTAAAATTTTCCATTTTATTTTTTTGTGTAAGTAATAACATTAATTTTTGTTAGGGAAGGTTGAAGTGGTGGAGGAATTAAATATAAGGAAGGGAAAGAATAGAGTGAATTTGACTTAGCTAAAGAGTCTGGCAAACAACCTTTCATTGGGATTAGTTCTAGTAAGGTTGAAGAAACTGAGGGCTTCTATCAATCACTAGTGCATATTGCTAATGCACCTAATATAATGGGCTATGGTGCACTAGGGACCATGATGAGCCTATTCAATAAAAATCACATGGACCCATAAAATTCATCTACAATTCATATGCATTCTTCTCAATTTCCTTGCCTAAGTACTGTAATGGCCTATGTCCATCCTCATGAATGTATTTAACCATCATTTTAACAAGTACTTCGCCCTAGGTCTAAATGCTAGTAAGTGTGATTTTTTTAAATTTTTTGCTCTTATTAATTAAACTTACAACTCTTTTATATATTTCCCTTTATCAACACCTTGAAGCAAGCCTAACCCCTCTAAGGGCACGAGCATTCCTATACCAACCAGCTTATCATTATCAGTTTAGTATCTGCTCATTATCAACTTTTCCTTTTTTACATACCATAGTTAATGTTTAATGTTTAAAATTAATTGAATTTCATTAGATAATTTAAAATATTTTTTTAAATTGAAAATAAATCAATTTATCCAAAAGAATAATTCTATCATCCAACTTTAACAAATAAAAGTTAAGGAAAATAATCTTTTTTTTTAATTTTTTCTTTTATAAAATTTAATGTAAATAAAAAAACTAATATCAAACTTTAAATAATAATAAAATATTTAATAAACATAATTTTCAATAAAAATTAATAGATAAAATAATTACAATAATATATGCACAAAAATTTAAAAAAAATAAAAATTATTAATAACAATAAATAAGAATTAATTCCCCATCATTAAAATGATAGGTATTTCATACAAAATTCGACACAATAGTAGAGAATTTGGTGAGTTGAGACTCTAGTCAAGTGACTCATGAATGTGGAAGTCATGTGCTTTAAACACATTATTATCCCAAAGGGGGCCATGTCAAATGACGAAGTTAATTAGCTTGTTAATATCTCGAAAGCAATGCCTAAAGTTAATAAAGAACAAAGTAAAGATCTTAAAAATTTCTTGAAGTTTCCAATTAAACATTCATTTTTATTAGCCACATTAATCACAATCTAGAATTACTTTCCATTTCAAAGCATTAGATTCTACAATTTCTATTACAAATCAATAGATTGTACTTCATCCACCACCATCAATTATTTGACCTAAATGCATCAATCTATTCAATTGCATTGTTTGAGGAATACAATTTTTGTTCATACTAAGGGAAGAGGATCAGTAGTTGGGATTCTTAATTTTAAGATTTTATATTATTTATGTTATGTCATTTTAAAATTTAAAATTTTAGATTTAAATTTGTGTGTGAGATAAATTATCGTTCTCTATATTGTACAATAATTTTTTTATCAATTTTTTTTCATTTTATAAATATGATCGATAATTAAGATATTAAGGTCTAATTATTTTTAAAACTTTAACCAATGATAATTTTCAAATGAACACATTATTTTAACATTAGCTTAAAATTTGGTGCACTAAGGCATGACACAAAGTTAATATGGGTCATATATAGAAAGTGAAGGGTCATATTAAAAGATGTGTGGGTCATTAAAATGAAATGAAACATCATGTTTAATGACACTCGGTGAGATTTTTTCCATTAATGTGAAAAGTTAATGTCATCATGTGTGCCATTAATAATTAGTTTAGTATGCCTTTACGGTTACCTCCCTCCAAACAGCCATGGAACCAAATGATAACTTCTCTATGATGCAATGTTTCATGGAGTTTGTAGCATTGGTAAAATGGAGGGGTGAAATGTTACTTACATGTGTATTTCTTGTAATTGAACCCACAATTTTGTTATTTTTCTTTTCAAGTGCCTCTTATTGTTATTATACCTTCTATGTTCATAGTTTTTTGTGTGCCTTCACATCTGAGTCAAAATGTAGAGGTATGTTTATGGGGGGATGAAACGTTACCCATAGTTTTATTCTTTTTGTTTCTGTGTGCCTATTATTGTTATTATGCCTTCTATGTTCATGGTGTTTTTGTGTGTCTTCATATTTGAGTCAACATTTACTATAATGTTCATGGCAACCTCAAGGGATTCATTCACATACAAGTAAAATTTATTTTTTTGATATCAAACCATATCATTTTTTGAATTCAATGACCATGTTGGAAGACAATTGTATCATTAATATATAATGAAGTGTTATGTTGAAATATGCTTGTGTTCTTAATATGCAATGGTCATTTTTGAAATACATGACATCCTTTTTTTCTATTAATGTGGCATGTTAATGTTGCCATGCGCACCATCTTCAACATGTTCAATGTGACTTGTTCAACCCACTCTCCCCTAAATGCCATGGAACCTAAATGCCTCTTCTTTAGAATGCAACATTTAACATAGATTATAATGTCATCATGTTGGAGAGCTGAAATGTTACCCACAACTAAACCCTCAATGTTGGCATATTTTCATTCACATCTAACTCATAATTTGATAGTATTTTAATGGAAGACCTCAAGATTTTTATTCACTTAATAACAAATGTGATTGATTTTGTATCAAACCAAATTGTTTTCTGATTTCATGTTGTATGATTTATATTTGTGATGCAATTTTATTTCCTTTCATTAAATTGGATGGAAGTATTAATATTTATTTGCATGTGGATGGAATCCCTAAAGGTTTTCATTCACATACCAGTAAATGGTATTGTATTTGTAGTAAAATTAAGATTTTCATTCACATAACATCAAATGTTATTTTTTTTGTATCCAACCAAATTATTTTTTGAATTCATGTTGTTCTCTGCATTACACATTTAATGTGTTAGTGATCATCCATTGCTATATGGATGAAATCCCTAAAGGTTTTCATTCACATACAAGTAGACAATATATAATATATATATATATATATATATACACACACACATATATATACATATATACATATATATATACTTTTCTAAATTCATGTTGTGTTATTTATATTTGTAATGCAGTTCTATTTTTCTACCTGTAAAATTTAGATTATATAGTGATTTCACAAGCAAATGTTATTATCTTTGTATCAAAATTAAAGTTTTTATTCATACAACAAAAAATGTTATTGTTTTTTTATCAAAATAGATTATTTATTGAATTTATGTTATATTATTTATATATGTGACAAATTTATATCACCCTATATTAGAGTGCCGTCTTAATCATGTTCAATGTGCCATGTTAAAATTTCACTCCCTCATAGTAAATGTGAGATGATGATGATGGAACTTAATGGTCTTTTATGTAGAATGTATTATTTAGCAAAGATTATATCCTAACATGTTAGAGGGATGAAACATTACATGCCTTGAATAGCTTGAAAACATCTAATGTGTTAGTGAACATTTATTGCTATGTGGATGGAAGCCTGGAAGGTTTTCATTCACATATGAGTACATGTTATTGTCTTTGTATCAAAATTAAGACTTTTATTCCCATACCAATAAATGTAGAGTCAGATGTATCAAACCAAATCCTTTTGTGAATTCATGTTAATGTGTCATTGATATGTTTCTATGAATTAATATTATTATGTTAGTCATTCACATTTTCAACATTACAAATATCCTTTACCATACTTGTTTTTGATGTTTTCCATTCATTTTGATGTGTTATTTATATATGCATTATATTTATGTTTTCATTCCTCCAACTTTTCATGTCTTATACAATCACCCCTTAAACATTCCCACACACAAATGCTTGTTTGGATGGAAAGGGATTTGAATTTGGGATAGAATACTGGACATGTACTACTATACACACAAATACATGTTTTGATGGAAAGGAATTAAACTTGGGATGAAATACTAAACATTCACTAGTATGTGAATGAAATCCCTAATAGTTTTCATTTACATACCGGTAAATAAAGGTCTTATAATGTGTCTTTAATATGGATCAGTAATATGCAATAAAGGACCATTTATTAGTTTATGGATGGAAGCCCTAAATGTTTTCTTTCACATATCAATAAATGTTATTGTCTTTATATCAAAATTAAGATGTTCATTCATATATCAGTAAATGTTGACTCATATGTATCAAATCAAATCATTTTGTGAGTTCATGTTGTTGTGTTGTTGCTATGTTATTGTGTTATTCATTCACATTTTCAAAATTACAAATATTTTTTACCATAACCATTGTTGATATCCATGATGTATTTCTATTTCCTTACTTCCAACTTTCCATGGCTTCTGTAAGCACCTACTAAATGTTCCCACACACAAATGCTTGTTTGGAAGGAAAGGGGTTTGAATTTGGGATGGAAAAATAAACATTTATTGTTATACATAAAAATGTTTGTTTGGATGGAAATAATTTGAGCTTGGGATAGAATATTGAACATTTACTATTATGTGGATGGAAGCCCTGAAGGTTTTCATTCACATACCAATAAATGTTAGTCTTTCATTGTGTAGTTAATATGAGTCATTGATATGCATGGAATATACCATTTACTAGTTTGTGAATGGAAACCCTGAAAGTTTTCATTCACATAATAATAAATGTTATTATCTTTGTATCAAAATTAATATTTTCATTCACATACCAGTAAATTTTGACTTAGATGTATTAAACCAAATCATTTTTTGAATTCATGTTTTTGTGTTATTGATATGTTGTCATGTTATTCATTCACATTTTCAATATTACAATTATTATTTTCCATAGCTATTGTGTTGAGTTATGGAGCTAAAAGCTTCACCAGATGAGCAAATGTAGAGGTTGTTGGAGTTACATAGTCACCAACATTGGTCAGGTATCGACCAAAAGCTGTCGATGTCAGTTAAGGATCGGCTGACATCGATCATATGCAGATAGATAGAGACTAATGTCGGTCATCTGTGCGTTCCCAAAATTCTAATTTTGAGGAGAACAATCAGTTTGCATGTAAAGATTAATTGTTAGTCTTGAGTCCACATTTCTATTTTTGGCAGGATAGATTTGAACCTTTGATTAAGAGGTGCATCTAATGATGGAGAATGCATGGCTCATGAATCTTAGTTCTATATAATAGGGTTAGATCTCCATAGCTTGTAAAAGAAGGAAAAAGTGTGAATCAATTCAAGTAGTGGAGTTGGTTGTAATTGAGAGAGAGAGAGAACTCTTGAGGGAAAGAGATCTGTGCATCTGAGAGGTGTGAGAAGAGAGAGAGATTTCTTCATTGTATTTCTTTCTAGAAGAGTGTTAATACAAGATTGGTTGTTTCTTGTATCTCCTATTCTTTGTTGTTTCTGATTTCTAGTTACTTATTATTTCTGTTTAATTCTATGTTTAGTTGCTTACACAAAAGTAATCAATTGTGTTGTAAGATCCTAACAAGTGGTATCAGAGCCAGGTTCACTAATAAGGTTCATCAGAGTGGGTTAGTGTTTGTTGATTATAGGTTCACTCCCAAGGGTTTCTGATTGAGTGGGAGTAAAGCAATGGCAGAAAAAAGTAAGCTAAGAATGGAGAAATTCAATGGCAAGAATTATCAATTATGGAGGATGCAGATAAAATATTATCTATATCAAAAAGATATGTACTTACTGTTGGGTGGGGTTGCATGCAAGCCCACAGATATGCAAGATGAAGAATGGAATGTTCTTGATAGAAAGGCTCTGGGATCTATAAGGTTGAGCCTAGCATCTTTTGTGATTTCCAACTTATCACAGGCAAAGACAATGGTAGAGTTAATGGATACTTTGGCAAATTTATATGAAAAGCCCTCAGCTTTGAATAAGGTATATCTTATGAAGCAATTATTTAATTTTCAAATGCAGGAAGGTGGATTAGTATCTAGTCATCTTAATGATTTCCATGTAATAGTAAATCAGTTAAATTCAGTCAAAATAGTTTTTGATGATGAAATTAAAGCTCTCTTAATCTTATGCTCTTTACCTAAAAGTTGGCATAGTTTGGTAATGGTAGTTAGTAATATTGCATCTGCTTCAAATATCTTCAAAGTTGATGATGTTGTTAGTGTAATCTTGAATGAAGAAATTCATAGGAAAAGCACAGAGGAAACATCAGGTAATGCTTTAAGTATTGAAAGTAGGGGAAGGCAAAGAGAGAAGGGCAAGCAAGGGAGATCAAGGTCAAAGTCAAAGATGAGAAGTAGATCCAAATCCATAAATGGAAGAAGAATAACCTACTGGAATTGTGGAAAGAAAGGGCATGCAAAGAAAGATTGTTGGTTGAAAGATAAAGAAAAAAATCAGCATGAAGGTAATAAAGAAGAAGCAAAAGTTGCATGTATTGTTGCATAAGATGCTCTTATATTTTCTTTGGATAATAAAGTAGAATCATGGGTTTTAGATTCTGGTGCCTCTTTCCATGCAACCCCAAAAAGAGAATTTTTTAATGATTATGTCCATGGAGATTTTGGAAAAGTTTATTTAGGGGATGATGAGCCTTGTCAAATTGTTGGCAAAGGAAAAGTATAGTTGAAATTGCAGAATGGCAACACATGGGTGTTGAAGGATGTCATGCATGTACCCATCCTGAAGCGGAATCTGATTTCTATAAGAAAGTTGGGTGATGAGGGTTGCACAGTAACTCTCATAGTTGAATCTTGGAAAGTTTCCAAGGGTGCACTTGTATTAGCTAGAGGTAAGAGAATAGGTACGCTTTATCTATCTACTTGTATTACTAATTATTCTCCTTCTATTTTATCTACTTTAGATGTAGATGCAAAGTTGTGGCACTATAGGCTTGGTCACATGAGTGACAAGGGAATGAATGTTCTTAAGTCAAAAGGTAAGCTTTCAGATTTGAAAAGCATAGATCTAGATTTCTGTGAGCATTGCATTTTTGGAAAATAGAAGAAAGTGAGGTTTCTCAAAACTAGGTCAACAAAGAAGAAGCACAAGTTGGAGCTTGTTCACACAGATGTGTGGGGACCAACTCAGGTAGCTTCTATTGGAGGATCACGATATTATGTTTCTTTCATTGATGATGCTACAAGAAAGGTATGGGTTTATTGCATAAAGAAGAAATATGATGTTTTTGACACATTTAAGAAATAGAAAGCTTTGGTTGAGAATGAAACAGGTTTGAGATTGAAGTGCCTTAGATCTGACAATGGTGGTGAGTACTACAGTAATAAATTCAATAGTTACTATTCTATGAATGGAATACATAGGGAAAGGATGGTTCCAAGGACATTTCAGCAAAATGGAGTTGTTAAAAAGATGAATAGAACAATAATGGAGCGTGCACGGAGTATGAGGTTGCATGCTAGTTTGCCCTTGTAGTTTTGGAAAGAAGCTGTAGATATTGTGGTTTACCTTATTAACAAAGGACCTTATACTGCACTGGATGGTGGTATTCCAGAAGAGGTGTGGGTAGGTGAAAAGGTAGATCTTTCATTTCTCAAAGTTTTTGGTTCTAAAGCTTTTGTGCACATTGATAAAGAAAATAGAAAGAAGTTAGATGCTAAATCTATGTGGTGCACTTTCATTGGTTATGATTCTAGAGATTTCAGATTCTGGTTGTGGAATTTAGAAACTAACAAAATTATTAGAATCCGTGATGTAGTTTTCAATGAGAAGGTGATGTACAGTGATCAGCTCAAGAGGCTGAATAATTTTGAGCAGGGCAATAGTGATTTGGATGAGGTTATGATCCAAAATGAGCTCACTGGTAATCACTCATAGGAAAACATAGGTACCGATGTCGGTCAGGCAGGAATCAATGTTGGTCAGACAAAAACTGATGTTGGTCAGGAAGAAACTGACGTCGATCAGGTAGAACTGACATTGGTCAAGTGTAGACCGACATCGACCAGAGATGACTGAGATCGGTCACTGACAGAAAGAAATTTGGGTGGACAACAAGCTGTGAATGAGTCTCAAATGCCCATAAGGAGGTCTGAAAGGGTAATTAAACCTCCAATTCATTATTCCCCTTCTTTATACTACTTGTTGCTCACTGATAGTGGAGAATCAAAAAGTTTTGATGAGTCAATACAGGTAAAATCTAAGAAATAGTGGGAGCATGGCATGAATGAGGAAATTATTTCTTGAAAGAGAACCAAATGTGGGATTTGGTTGAGTTGCCAGCCAGAAAGAAAGCACTGAAAAACAAATGGGTTTATAGGTTAAAGGAAGGAGAGAATGGACAAATGAGACATAAGGCCAGGTTGGTAGTAAAGGGATTTGCACATAAACCAAGTATTGATTTTGGTGAAATTTTTTCTCCTGTAGTAAAGATGACTTCTATTCAGACTGTATTGTATTTAGTTGCTATTGAGGATTTGCATCTTGAGCAGCTTGATGTTAAGACAACATTCCTTCATGGAGATTTGGATGAAGAGATATATATGGATCAGCCGAAAGGTTTTGAGGTCAAAGGTAAGGTTTTGAGGTCAAAGGTAAGGAGAAACTTGTGTGTAGGTTGAAGAAAAGCTTATATGGTCTTAGGAAAGCTCCAAGACAATGGTATTTGAGGTTTGACAGGTTTATGACAGAGCATGGCTTTAGTAAATGTCAATCTAACCATTGTGTTTATTTTAACAGATTGGATAATGGTGGTTATATTATCCTATTACTATATGTAGAGGATATGCTTGTTGCAGGTTCACACATGCAGGATATTACTGAGCTTAAGGTAAAATTAGCTCACACATTTGCCATGAAGGATTTAGGAGCAGCAAAGAAAATCCTTGGAATGAGTATAAAGAGAGATAGGAAAAATCACAGTTTGATTTTATCTCAAGAGGATTATGTGAACAAGGTATTGGAGAGGTTCAATATGAAAGATGCCAAACTGATAAGCACACCTATGGCTAGATACTTCAAGTTGAGCAAAGAACAATGTCCTAAATCACATGATTAGGTTGAGTAAATGAGTAGAGTTCCATATGCTTCAGCAGTTGGGAGCTTGATGTATGTAATGGTATGTACTAGACCTGATATTGCCCAAGCAGTGGGAGTTGTCAGCAAGTTTATGGCCAATCTAGGAAAGGAACACTGGAAAGTAGTTCAGTGGATTCTCAGATATCTAAGAGGGACCAGCAGTAGGCATTTATGCTATGGAGGGTCAAACACTTCTCTATATGGGTATGTAGATTTAGATATGGCAGGTGACTTGGATGGCAAGAGAAGCACCACAAGATATGTGTTCACTGTTGGTGGAACAACGGTTAGCTAGATTTCAAAGTTGTAGAAGGTTGTTACCTTGTCTACTATAGAGGCATAATACATTGCAGTCACAGAGGCTAGCAAGGAAATGATTTGGATGACTCGGTTCATAGAAGAGTTGGGAAAGGAGCAAAAGAGTTGCAGATTGTATAGTGATAGTCAAAGTGCAATTCATTTGGCAAAGAATTCAGCCTTTCATTCAAGAACCAAACATATACAGCTTAGGTACCACTTCATTAGATAGGTATTGGAGGATGGACAGTTGAAGCTGGAAAAGATCCATACGGATGAGAACCCTGCTGATATGTTAACAAAGCCGGTAACAAAGGAGAAGTTAAATCTTCATTCAACTTTTGTTGGTCTTCAAGATTAAACTTGAAGATGGAAAAACAAGCTAGAGGATGTTGTTGTATAGGTATAGGTGTAGCTATTTATCTCCAAGTGGGAGATTATTGAGTTATGGAGCTAAAAGCTTCACCAAATGAGCAAATGCAGAGGTTGCTAGAGTTACACAGTCACTGACATTGGACAGGTATCGACTAGAAGCTGCTAATGTTGGTTAGGGATCAGATGACATCGGTCATATGCAGACAGACAGAGACCGATGTCAGTCATCTGTGCATTCCCAGAATTCTAATTTTGAGGAGAACAGTTAGTTTGCATGTAAAGATTAACTATTAGTCTTGAGTTCGCATTTCTATTTTTGGCAGGATAGATTTAAACCTTTGATTAAGAGGTGCATCTAGTGGTGGAGAATGCATGGCTCATGAATCCTAGTTCTATATAATAGGGTTAGATCTTCATAGCTTGTAAGAGAAGGAAAAAGTGTGAATCAATTCAAGTAGTGGAGTTGGTTGTAATTGAGAGAGAGAGAAATCTTGAGGGAAAGAGATCTGTACATCTGAGAGGTGTGAGAAGAGAGAGAGATTTCTTCATTGTATTTCCTTTTGGAAGAGTGTTAATACAAGATTGGTTGTTTCTTGTATCTCCTATTCTTTGCTATTTTTTATTTCTAGTTACTTATTATTTCTAGTTTAATTCTGTGTTTAGTTGCTTATACAAAATTAATCAATTATGCTGTAAGATCCTAACATATTATTGATATGGTTTCTATTCTATTGTTAATTGATTTATTCACATGTAATTTTTATTTACACAAGTTTAATTACTACAAAGGGTGCATGTTTATTGGGCTGCTCAAAGTTATAGCATTTGTAAAAGTTTTACTTACACCATGTTTCCTAACACCATTTATGTTTGGGAATATTGTACAACTTTTACATTTTTTTTATTTATGATTCTTAACACAATTTATGTTTGTAAAGTTTGTAATGTTATTACATTGATTTATTTATGTTTATTAACACATTTTACATTTGCAAGTTTGTAACGCTCTTGAAATTATTTTTTAAAATTTAATAAACACTTTGTGATGCTAAAATTTTCATTACTTATAGTGTTTATCTATGCCATTAATGTTTGTTTCTTATGGGTAATGATGGCAGGTTTCAAATTAAAAAGTGGAGAAGAATAGTAGGGAACTCACTTTTAGGTGAAGGTTACTTAACTTTCACTAAGCTTATGATCCATTTCCATGTTGAATGGTAGATAAAAATTAAATTGTATTACATTACATAATCAAACTTGATACATTAGATGATAATTACACTAATTAATATACCTCATTACATTATATAACAAACTAATCACTTGAATTACATTAAATAATAAACTTACACCATCCAAGGTGAAAACATTGGGCTATGCCCTTCATTGCATGTATTCATAGAAAGTGGAGTTGTAGTTGGTTCTTCAAAGTTGGTCTCATTAGTGGGATTTGCTACCATGTTAACAAAATTAGGAGGATAGATCCCACATGGATAATTACAAGTAGATGAAGCAACTTGGGATATAATGTTTATCATGTGTTTTAAAATGTGATATTGTTTGGGTGGAGGGTTGTGTCAGAATAGGCCAGTAGGTGATCTTATGGTAGAGTGAACACATAAAGAATTCTACAAATCAATGACCCTATTTGTATTTAGAAATGAATAAGATGTGCACTATTTTTTTGTTGTATTGAACTATCTTGCTTACCAATTATTTGATTTATTACAATAGCCTAGTGAAGAGGAATATAAAGAAGGAATAGGGGGAGTTAACTTAGAGGAGAAATCATAGTTATATTGAGTGTAACTCACTATGAAACTCATAAGAGAACTCATAGTGGCACTCATTTGAAATCTAGGTGGAGCTCAAGGTGGAACTCATACTTTCACCCACTTAACCTCTTATCATAACTAAGTAAGCTTAAGCTACATGTGTATGGATTATCCCTTTAATAAGTAAATGGAATAATAAATATCCTACACTAACATCCCCCTTAAGTGTAGCTTAGGTGGGTAGAAAGAAAAGATGGGTCTTGACAACAAGGCCTAATGAGGTATCCACGTACCATGTAACTCTCAATAAGTGGATTAAGAAGATAAAACCTAGTGGGAAGAAAATCCCTCCCCCAAAAGAGAGACAAAGTAGATAAGGTAGGACTAGAAAGCCTATTCTAACAACCCCTCTTAATCATAGCTTATGTGGGCTAGAAAATTGGGTCCTAGTAACAAGGCCTATTGAGGTACCCAAGTATATAGAGATGATCCTAGCATCCTACAAACTATGAAATATGTGTGCCTCTACAAATAAGAGAGAAGGTATGCATAGAATGTTTCATGGTGAATGTTGTAGTACGTCCCTCTGTAATAAAAACTATCTCTTCTTTTTGAAAGAAAGAAACCATGAGCTATCAAATTGCTAAATTCCCACTTAAGTGGAATGCATATAGGAATCATGATGTTGATATGTGCAAAATGCTCAAATGTCTCCTTGATAGTGTTCAAATGTTCCAAAGTCTGATCAAATATCAAAGGACTAACTATAGAAGATGTCAATGAAGAAGTATACAATGATGGGGAGAGAACAACAGAGAAGAAGATATACATGAAACATTCACTAAAATATTGTCCATGGGAAGAGGAGAGCAAGGCTCTATAACTGTCAAATCTAAAGATTGGTATGAAAATAAAGCACTTAGATCTATAAGATGAATGTCCATAGCAACATGAGTCATCGATACTCTCAATGTGTATACTCTCATTGAAATCAGTAAATTCCTTTGAAATACAAGTCTATGAAGGATTTAAAAGAGCAATAATCTACATAAGAATGGATATAGAACATGCATTGAGATAATTAATGTCTGGTAGAGTCTCATCCTATAGTGGGATCATGATAGAAGGAAGAGCACTGTCCACCATGGATGTATCATCACAAGAAATAAAAGCATGAGGAAAGAGTAAAATAGTCTTAAAAGAGACAATAGGAAGAGGAGGAGGTGTGACATAAATCATAGTAGGATCCCTAAAAAGACTCTAAAGAGTGCTCCAAATAGTAGAGGGACACTCTGTGTGTTCCACATGGCAATGAAGATCCATGGAAACATGTATTAACAAAGTGGTAAAAACCTTGTCATAATTATTATCCCACTTATAAAATTGAGCATGATTAGTGGGTGTAAGAATTTGTCCATATAGGAATGGATATGATTTTTATTTGTGATCAAGTGTTCCATGTAATCATGCCATGAAGCATAATTGGCCTTTCTAAGAAGGATCACTAGAGATGAAATAACTCTCCTCATCTGGAGTCTCTCAAATGGGGTTGACATGATCAAGAGAAGACACTAGGGAAGTGTGAAATTACATAAGACAATTATAATGAACCCTTGAATCACACTCATGAATGGGATGTCAGGCATAATCAAAAATGCATCCAAATAATAAATTAGTGCTAGAGTGGGTAAACAATGATGCACACTCTAGATATGGACTGTAGTCTGGATTGAAAATGAGGCCATATAGATGAGAGCATTTATTGTATGTAGTAAACTATATAAAGTAGTAGGGCCCATAACCCCCTGAATATGACACTTTATAAATTTAATGATTTTTATTAAAAAAAAAGGTAGACCAATGGAAAGAGGATGAAAAACATGCACTTTTGAAAAAAGTGGCACTCAATTCTAAGTTACCAATCAAAAGTCATACAAAAATACACTTTTTGTCATTAGTGGCCTATTTAATTAAATTACACTTAAATTTTAAATGTTCTATCCAAATAAAGGAAAAGGTAGCCTTCCAACCACTTGTTATAACTGACACAAAATGATGAACCTCTTCATGTCAAAAAAAGTAAAAAATACTCCTCATACTTACCCTTATATGCTCTCAACGTAGAAACAAGCCACTAATGGCAAAATAAAATAGCTATTTTAAAATAATAATTTTTAAAAGGATTTAGGGTAGAATTTTAGGTTTTATTTTACTAAAGCTATGAGAAAAGAAGTTATATGATGTTGTTATGCATGCATAGGTCTTTAACATGCAGTGCATGAATTAAAAAAATGCCTTTGGATAGGCAATGGAAGGATCAAAATGCCTTTGAACAGGCAGTGGAAGGATCAAAACACCTTTGCATGTTGTGTCCACTTGGATTAGGGTTTCATAATGTCATTATTTCATTCTTCCAAGAGCTTATAAAATGCCATTAGCAATATAATAATTCACTATAATAACTCCTAATCTTTATCATCCTTTTTGGCAGGTTCTCTATTTTCTTAACTTTTTATAAGGTTCAGAAATGGATGTAGAAAGGATTTATGTTAGGTTGTGGCTCCCAAACGTCTTACATGGATCTTTAGAGAGGCAAACGAAAATGTAAAACCCCTCAAAAACTATGAAAACATGAAAAGAATTGATTATGAGGAGTCTGATGGATAAAAGTTTGGCCATGAGAAGATATTGAAACCCTCAAGATGCCATGAAAGCTCCAAAAACCTATTAGATAGCATGTTGGTTTAGGCTATGGAAGAGTTATCTAACAGAGGAGGAGGTACCATAGCTCACTCATCACCAAGGGTTGAAATGCATGAATACAATGGTTTTTCCCATTCAAGACTTTGTTTGGAAAATCACATCCATACCAACATAACCTCCTCTTCATAATCCAAATATGCAGACCCCAAACTAAATGGTTGGGTGCATATATAAAATGGTAGCAATGATTTGGCATGCCTACTTTATTCATTCACACATTATACTCCATGATGAAGCTTTTGTCTTGCTTGGCAAGCAACCAATCATGCAAAATATCCCTTCACATTGACTAGGGAACTATTTCAATAGCCACTACTTATTTCATCTATGAAGAGGCATCTAAGGATTAGGATGATATACACCTTTTAACTAGCTATCCTTCTAACTGGGTGTCATGTGAGGCAAGTAGTGTAATTCATTTAATATGCCTTTTATCTAGGTGTCGTGTGAGGTAGATCATGCAATATGCTTTCTAAAGGCCATGTTAAAGGATGTAGATAGAGTTTGAAGAGAGAAAGGAAAGTCAAAAAATAGAAGCAAAATGTTGAGCAAATAACGAAGATCTACAAATCATCTAATCTCTATCAAATCAACCAGATCTATAATAAACCCTTCAAACTATTAATGTAAAAGTAGACAAATACCAATCCAAATAATATACAAATTCTTCTTAATTTAAAAGAATACAAAAATAGAAATCAAATAGAAGATGATGCTCATTACCAGAACCTAAAGCTTCGATACCATGTCAGAATAGGCTAGTAGGTGATCTTCTGGTAGAGTGAGCACATGAATAATTTGCAAATCAATAACCCTGCTTGTATTGAAAAATGGATAAGAAGATGTGCAACAATTACCTGATGTATTAGAATACCTTGTTTACCAATATATACCCTATTAATATAGCTTGGTGAAGAGTAATATAAATAAGGAATAGGGGAGTTAACTCAAAGGAGAACTCATAGTTAAACTGAATGTAACTCACTATGGAACTCATAGGAGAACTCAATTGAACTCTAGGTGGAACTCACCCTCTCACCCACTTAACCTCTTATCACACCTAAGTAAGCTTAAGCTACATGTGTAGTGATCATCCATTTAATAAGTAAATGAAATAATGAATATCCTATAGGGTAAATGTAGGATAATGGAGGACAAAAAGGGGGTATAAAGTGACACTGGTTTTCTAAAAATAATAATAGTTTAACTTGGAGAGAATGTTAGAGACACTTCAAAAAAGAATTTGGCAATGACATAAAAACATGAATTGTGGAATTTTGAATTTAGTTTCTAAATATGTAATTTTTTACAATACATAGATGATAAAAGTGTGTGAAATAGATGAATTTATGACAATAGATTAGTCACTTTTTTCAAAAAGATAAGGAGACTGCATGTGTACAAACACACTTTTTTTGAGAAATGATTAAATTTTTGTATGAAATTTCAAATATAGATAGGTGAAATGTCTAAGATTGTTGAGAATATTTTTTATTATATATATATATATAATTTTTAAATAATTTTACAAGTCAAGACAATTGAAACTGCAAGTGTACAAACACAACTTTTTGACCTTAACTTCATGAAAATTATTTTTTTTAAAAGTATAGCTGACAATGTGTAGATTGTTGAGATATACATTTTATAAACTTTCGACTAATATTCAAAAAATTATAAGAGAATTTGTGAAAATATGTATATAGTCCATAATGAGATATGTTATGTATAAATTAATTAATAATTATAAATAATATTCTAACATTAAAAAATTTATATATTCTAAAACTACACTTTCTCCTCTACAAACTCATATAATTTTTTTTTTAAATAATAAAATCTCCTAATCAGATGTGTCAACAAAGACGAAAAACTCTTAAATTTCTTATAAATTAAGTGGGCTAGTCCATGACCAGTTTCAAGGTAGGTTTGGACCTCCCCAGGGTAGATTTTGAGGGAAAATGAAAAAAAATGAAATGTTTAAAGGGCATATGCCCTATGAAAAGGACAAATACCCTTTTCAAAGGGCGTACACCCTTTGTAAAGGATACACGCCCTTTGTAAAGGGTGTACGCCCTTTTTGGAAGGCAATTTTTTTTTTCAATTTGAGATTGGTTAAAGATGCATACATATATATATATATATATATATATATATATATATATATATATATATATATATATATATATATGTATTGAATTTAGAGGTTGTTGTTAAGAACCTTAGACTACAATTTTTTATGCCATAGAGGTATTATTTTGCAAGCATATATTTAGTAAAATAAATGTTAAGTATAAATTTACATTTATTATACTTTAAATTTATTTTACTAAATATAACAAATTAGGGCCACTCAACATCTTCTGAAATTGATTACAGAGCTGTAGGAGTTACCATTTAGAATTTATTTTTTCAAATTTCATTCCAACTAATACTTAGTTTTCATAATTTTTGGCTCAGAAGATAGAATGAGAAATGAGGTTAAAAATCTATCAGAGGTGTGTTGTCATTTATTTCAAAGGATGATGTCATGCATCATTGATGTCAAAGGATGATGTCATGCATCATTGATGTCAAATGTAATGACAAAGTGATGATGTCATGATGGTGATGAATTTGAGACTAAAGTTCTACAAGGAAATTTTGAATGCATATGAGATAAGGTAATAATTATTTGAGGCTTTTTGTTTTTATTTCAGGTCAAGGAGAGAAGATAAGTATATGAATAGTGGCATAGGCATAGGCTTGGTAGCCTTGCATGGTGGCATAGGCTTGGTAGCCTAGCATGTTGAGCTTGTTGATACTAAGGAGAACATTGAGGACAACTTTGGAGCATTAAATGAAGTTTTATGACATTTATCTAATGTTTTAAATTCATTTTAAGAGGTTTCAAGGTGGTTTCTTAATCAAGATATAGTTTACAGTCCTAGACCTAGTGTGCATAAAGACCTAGTGAGGTCTAATTGGTGAGTCAAGATGAGATTGCAATATGGAAAAACTCTTGTGAGCATGGAATGAGGTATTAAAATTTTTTTCAAAGGTTTTGACCAAGTTTCAGGTATTAAGGATGAATAAAAATCAATATAGTACATTAGGACACTTGTACATGCAGGATGAAGGATTCCTAGCTCGTGAAGAAAGTTCTAATGCTCATTGGCATGTGTATATATTTCATGGTGGCCTGAGACTTTTGGAGTAGTTGAGTAAGGGTGATAATAATATTTCAAAATATTTTTATAGAGAAACCAAGCCCTCATCTTTATGAATGAATGTTAAGAAGATAAGTAGGTTTTTATGCTTGCAAACCCTTATAAAAGACTTGATGGAGAATATCTTGATGGTTTGGGCTCAAAATGGATTGGGTGACATAATATGATAATTATATCTTGTAGATAACTATCTCAAGTACTTGAAAGTGGAATTTTTTTGTCTTGATAGTAAGTAGAAATTATAATAATGTGCTTGTTTCTAGAAAAGAAGGTGTAGCAGTCAAGTGGTACATTAGACCTAGTTGCTAAATTTATGAAAGAGAAATATAGAGAATTTTTATATAATTACATGATGACATTTGATAAATATTTGACCTTTTTGTCAATCAATTTGATCATTCACTTTGTCCTATCACTAAAACTTGTAGATTGTGATAATAGTGGGAAAAATGTCAGTCAAGTGAATATGTGTTTAGGGAAGTATTCTAGGTGATTAAGGTTGATTAAAATGACTTGGGGTATTTTTTAATACTTAATAACTATGTTAATTTTTATTTTAAGTGGTTATGTTTCTCATACATAGGTGAAATAGTGCTTTCAAAGTAGCTTGTCTATATAGTGAAGACTGTGAGATAGTGACCTAAAGAATTGGTCTGTTAGACCAATGAAAGTTGGTTAAACTTGAGAAATAAATATTGGAGGTTGACATAGATATAAAAAATGACATATAAATGTGTATTATATGTCTTGGAAACACTCTTATAGGTGTTATACAAGAACTTGTTCATGGTTGTGTTCTTGAAGGCTACAAGCAGTCTGAGTGGTCAGTTTGTAGAGGTTAGTTGGAGGTTGTTTGAGTTGATTTGGAGCATCCAATGAATTTATGATTATTATATAAGTCAAAAAAAAAAAAAATTAATTCATTGGTTGTCATACTTTGTCCTTGATAATATTTTTAGAGTCAAAATACTTGATTATAATTTGATTGTGTTTTACCAAATTTTAGTGAGCCTGTGACAGAGATGTTTTTGGTTGATTGGAGCCTGAATAGTGAAACCAAATGGATTTTATGTTGTTTTTAAAGTAATTTATAACATATCCATGATATTTTTTTAGGTTTTTGTTTGATAAAATTAACTATATGGCTCAGTTATTTATGACAGTTTGTTTTGTGTTACAAGGCCTAAAGAACAAAAAAACCTAATTGCTAGGTTCAAAGTGTGAAATGGTGTTCCAGGTGGAATAGACCTATTTGGGAGTGATAAAAGGTCCATTGGTGATATATTTTATGTTTTTTAATCATTTTAATAATATTAATGTGGACTAATGAGTCTAAGTTATAACATGTGAGTGAGTAGGCCTAATTACTTTAGGTCTCACTTAGGCCTAATTGGTGTTTTAGGTCTTAAGGGGAATGGCCAACCTAAGGGGTGTATGGTTATTACATATAAAATGTATGAGGACATATTTAAAATATTTATCAAGAATATAAATCATCTTGGCTGACCAAGATTATTTAGATGAGAGTATGGTAATATACTAGGCCTATTTGGTCTATTTATGAGTAGAGCTTATATGGTGACAAGTGATTAAAAGAAGAATTTATAGAGGGATGTAATCCCACGTAAACCATTATAATATCTTTTTTAATATGTGGGAGAGGTATAATATTATTTAATTAGGTTTTGATCTATGTTGAATGACCAATTTGTGAAGAGGGTGACCAAGTAGAGCGAAGGAGAGTAAGAAACTTGTATGAGGTAGAGAGGCAGAGTTGAGGGTGTTTGAGTTTTAGATGTCCATCATCAAGTGTATATGACATCAAATAAAATTTGGATATAATATTAGATGTATTTTATTTGGTTCTTGGTTTTCTATGGGGTTGTAGCCTCCTTACTTGTTGGAGCTAGCTAAAGGTTAAGTGGGTGCTTGACTAAATTGCGAAGTAGGTGCTCTTTGATTAGTTAGTGATGGTAAATTCATTAAACCTTGTATTTTTAGGATATTAGTCCATATTATAGGGTTCAATGGGTTTTATTCCCCATTAATGTTTCCCACATATATAATTTGGTAATGTGATGTATGCTCTTCTTCATGCTTTGGATGTATGTGCTTTCCTGTTTATTTTGTTAGATTAAGTTGATATATGATGGAATGATTTTGGAATTGAATGAACATTGTTTTCTACTAATTCACCCCACCCCTCTCAGTAGCTAATTCTAAAAAAATAATATTACGGATGTAATATATCTATACATTTGATTATGCCCCATATTTTACCTAATTGAGTATGCCCTACCTACTTTACCTACTTGAGTATGCCCTACCTGATTGAATACTTGAGCTTGAAGGTGGATTCTTAAATAATCTATGGGTTTTCCAATAAATGGGTCTATTAATATGCATAAATGATTGTCTTTTATCATGTAACTTGTAACATACCTATAGTAATGATACAGTCACTCATACATGACATCTATCACATACATATTACATATATGTATGCATTCACTCATGCATGACATCTACCTGTAATCATGATACGATAAATTATAATAGACATGAAGGTAGTTAAACACCCTAATATAATCCATTTAAAATAGCATAAATCAAAATAAAATTCAAATTTATTCTAAAAAGATACCATTCACTCTAAAATAAATGTCAGATAGATGGTCAATCCATGCATTCTTCAATTCCAATCTCATGTATTATTCCAAAGTCACTAGAATAAAGTCATATTCTAGCACTCCAAATTCACATAAGACACTCCATTATTGACCTTCATCATCCCTAATCACTCCCTCATCAACCCTTATATTCACTTATCATCCCTATTCATTCCCTCATCAGTTCTCATTATCCCTCATTATCCCTAATCACTCCCTCATTGTATATCATCATCCCTCATTATTGCTAATGACTCCCTCATCAGCCCTCATCATCCCTAGTCACTCCCTCATCATCCCTCATTGTCATTTATTATCCCTAAACACTCCCTTATCAACCTCCATCAACCCTAATCATACTTAATCACTCTCTCATCTCCAAAGCATCATCCCTAGTCACACTCTCATCATCCCTTGTCATCCTTAATAATTCCCTCATTAACCATCATCATTTCTTATTGTCACTAGTCAATCCTTCATCATCTTTCATTATACCCCTCATCATCCCTTTAATAACTTCCTCATCAACCCTCATCATCCTTAATCATCCCTAATCACCCCCTCCTCATTTGTCCTCATCCGTCATTGTCCCTAACCATTCCCTCATTATCCCTCATCATACCTAATCACTCTATCATCATCGTTAGTCACTCCCTCATCTAGTAAAGTGTATTCCAATCTAGTAGTTAGTATAAATTTATTTCATACTAAATAATATATTTTTCAAATGAATCTTGAATGGTGTTTCAATTCCTTTTGTTTTGATTGGATTTTACTAGGGTGATTATTCTCATTCATGTCTAGTAGATTAGATAGGGTCATGATGGATTACTCTAGGGATATTGTTGATTTCTTTACATGGTGGAAATAAGATAATATCCTTTTGCACTTGCATGGAAAAAAATCATTTTGAATGATGAGGGATGATGAAAAATGATGATAGATCAAAAATTACCTCTTTACACTTGTTTTGTATGAGGTGAAATCCTTCTTCTAGACACAGTTATTTCCAAATTATTAAGCGAAAGGGCAAGAGAATTTTAGATCTTCTCATGTTTATGAGTTATTATTGAATAATGATGTGGGTCATGAGTATAAATTATTAGCATTTGTGCTACTGACTTTGTTATGACATATTTTCTCCTTGCATTGAAATCTTTATGCTTGTGTAGGAAATATGATAGGAAAGTGGAAAGGGGGTTGAGATGAATAACCAATGCTTGCATCATTCCTCTGTAGTGTGGTCTCCATAATGTATATTTAGTGTTTGTCATTTGGGTTTCATTTTTAGGGTTTTGGGTTCAAAGTTTATAGTTCAATGTTTAGGTTTTGGCATTTAGGTTTTAAGGTTTATGGTTTATCTAGTTTTAGGATTTAGGCTCTATGGTTTTGGGTTTGAGGTTTTATGGTTTTGGGTTTGTGGTTTAGGGTTCAACTTTAAAGTTTTAGGTTTTAGTGCTTAGGGTTCAGTGTAAAGAGTTTAGGGGCCAAGGTTTTAGTTTTTGAGTTTAGGGTTTAGTATTTAGGGTTTAAGGTTCATGATTTTGAATTTTGTGTTTAATGTTTAGTATTTAATATTAAGGGTATAGGGTTAAGGTTTTATGGTTTAGTGTTTAGGATTTAGGATTTTAGGCTTATGGTTTGGGGTTTAGGTTTAAGGGCTTAAAGTTAGGATTTTAGGCTTAGGGTTTAGGGTATAAAGTCTAGGGTTTGGGGTTTTAAGGTTCTATGTTTAGGGTCTAAGTTTTGGGGCTTAGGTCTTATTGTTTTGGGTTTAGAGATAATGCATTAGGGTTAATTATTCAAGGTTTATGGTGTTTAGGGTTTGGGGTTTGGGTTCTAGGGTTAATGGTTTAGGTGTAAATGGAGTTTACTAGGGTGATTAACTACATTTCTATTTATTATGAGTGACTATATTGCGAATACAGGAATATGTCATGTATGAGTGACAATATACCTACATGTAGTACTAGGTATGGGGTAGATGTAATGTTTGAATGATTTTATCGTTGTTATATGTATGATATAGGTTAAATTCTATAGGATAGCCATTTATGCTTATTGATAGACCCATTGATTAAAAAACCCACAAATTATTAGGAATTCATCTTGAATCCACCTTCAAGCCTTTTATACGAATGTCCCTAGTCACTCATTTATCTATATAGGTTATAATGACCCCTATCCTTTCAAAATATGGCTTAGACAATGCCCCCTCTCCTTTCTCTATATAGGTGATAACTAAAGATTATGGTTTATGGATAGAAGTTTAGGATTTATAAATTTAAGGTTTAAGGTTGATGGTTCAAGATTCACAACTTATGGTTTAGTGTATAAGGATTAACATTTAGGGTTCAAGTTTCAGTGTTATGGCTTAGTAATTAGGATTTAGGGCTTATAATTTATATTTTATGCTTAAAGGTTTGGGATTTATGGTTTATGTCTCAATGGACAAAGATTTTAGCTTTTAGGGTTTGGGGCTTGGTGTTTGGGGTTAGGGTTTTGGGTTTATGGTTTCACACTTAGGGTTTAGGGTGTAAGGTTTAGGGTTTTGGTCTTAGCAATTTGGTTGAGGGTTTGGGGTTTAGAACTTAGTCTTTAGTATTTAGGGTTTGGGATTTAGTGTTTATGGATTAGGGCTTAGGGTTTAGAATTTGGGGTTTAGTGTTTACGGTTTAGAGTTTATGGTTTGGGTTTTGGGTTTTTAGATTTAGGGTTAAGGGTTTAGGATTTAGGGATTTAGGCTTAGTGTTTAAGGTTTTGGGATTTTGACTTGAGTTTAGAATTTTTGGTTTAGGAGTTAATATTTAAGGTTTATGACTTATGGTTTATGGTTTTAGGCTTGGGGTTTAGGGTTAAGGGCTTACATTTAGGTTTTAGGGTTTAAGATCTAGGGTGTAAAGTATAAGGTTTAATGTTTTGAGTTTATATGTTTAGGGTCTATATTTTAGGGTTTATGGATTATTGTATTTGGTTTAGGGATAATGCAATAGGGTTAAGGATTCAAGGTTTAGATCTAAGGGTCTAGGGTTTAAGTATATTATTTAGTGTTCATGGTTCATGGTTTATGGCTTAGGGTTTAGGTTTCAATGTTTAGGGTTTAAGGTTTAGTGTTTAGGGTAAGGGGTTTGGGGTTGATGGTTTAGGTGGAAATGAAGTGCACTAGGGTTATTAGTTGCATTCGTGTCTAATATAAGTGACCATATCATGACCACATGAAGATGCCATGTATGAGTGACCAAATACCTACATGTAGTACTATGTATGTTGATCGAATACCTACATGTAGTACCATGTATGTTGACCGAATACCTACGTGTAGTATGATGTATGTGGTAGATGTAATGTATGAATGATTGTATCATTACTATATATATGTTATAGGTTGTGTGTTTTAGGCTATTCGTTTATGCATATTGATAGACACATTAGTTAAAGTTCATTTTCTATGTTGAGAACAAGGTTGTTAAGAAGATTTTAGGGCAAAGATAGCAAACTCCAAGTATAGTACATCTCTAACTTTGTTGATTGAGTATAAACCTCTTATGAAGGTCCTATGTTATTATGTAAACACTATAGAATACTTATAAGTAAAGTGATTCAAAGCATTTGATAGTTAAGCCAAGTCAATATCCTTCCAATTAAGCAGATTAGGTGATACGGACCTAAAGAGTAGAGTTTCCATTGAAATCTAATTCTTAATAAAACAATAAAGAAAATTGGTCTCTTATCCTTAGATATAGTCTCCAAACATCTTAATAAATATTTATAAGAATCATTTGATGAGCTTAGATTAATAACACCTTTTCAAGACCAAACATGCATATACATAATATTATAAAAATGCTTAGGACTTAGTCAACTTTTTGGGCACTTTGGTGATCTAATTGGTATATTGAGATTATGTAAAGACACTTATGAGTCTTGTATCATTGTCTTGACATTTTCATTGAGTTTTTCTATTGAATGAGTCCAAAAAACAAGGTAGTTGTAGACCTCTTTGTATCAAGTCCTTAAGAGGTAGAATTTGGCCTAATAGGCCTATAAAGGGTAGAGTTATTGTCATTTAAGTTTTGAGTTGAATTTATTTATGCACTAAGAAGCTTAAGTCAAATAATTGGTGAAACCCTCATATTATTGTTCAAAAAAGTGAGGATGTACAATTAAGTGCTTTAGGGGTCAAAAAAGTGTTTTACTTGAAGGTAGATTACTATCTTAGGACTAACTACCCTATTTTAAGTCATTGTAAGTGTCTTTTGATCTGATTACAAAAGCTAAGAAGTCAAGAGATAATGCTAAAGAATAAGGTCATTAGTATTTCAATACCAATACTTAGAAGATATTTTGTGATAGACCAAGAGATAATCTATCATTAGGAAAAGACCTAATTGCAAGCAAGTTTCTAAAGGACCTTTAAGTAGACTAGGTTAAGTAAGTGGAACACTTAATTTGACACTAGAGGGAATAGTAAATATCAAGATATGGCTTGTGTATTTGGGTAGGGCATACTCCTTGAGATCAAACCATGGCTCGGTTATTTAACTAGTTAAAGCATACTCAAGTAGATAAAGTAGATAGGGAATACTTAAGTAGGTTTTAAAAAATGTAATCCTCAATGGTATAGATATATTACATATGTAACATGATTTTTAACCTCATTTCTCATTCTATCTTATGATCCTGAAATTCTAAAAACTAAGTATTGGTTGGATTAGAATTTAAAAAATTATCTTGTAAATGGTAACTCCTACGACTCTGCAATCGATTTCAAAAGATGTTGAGTGGCCCTAATTTGTTATATTTAGTAAAATAAATTTAAATTATAATTTTATAAATCAAATGTAAATTTATATTTAACATTTATTTTACTAAATATATGCTTGCAAAATAATACCTTTATGCCAAAAAAAAATTCAAAAAAAAAATACAATCCAAAAAAGGCATACACCCTTTAGAAAGGATGCACACCATTTGCAATGGGCATACACCTTTTAGAAAGGGCGTACACCCTTTAGGGTCAGGACCAACCCTTCTTTATGTTTGCATTAGTTTTTAAAAAAAAAAGGTGTATGCCCTTTTGAAAAGGGCACACTCCTTTACAGAAAATGATTTTTATTTTTCATTGTGTCACTTTTTTTGTCCCCCAAATTTTTGAATCTACCCTACACCAACACCCCCAACATAGATTAGGTGGGTGGAAAATAAAATATGGGTCTCGGCAACAAACCCTGATGAGGTACCCACATACAATGCAACTCTCAATAAGTGGAATAAAAGGAGAAAACCTAGTGGGAAAAAAATCCCTCCCAAAAGAGAGACAAAATAAAGAAGGTAGGACTAGAAAGTGAACCTCTAAAATCATGGGTTTGTAAGCAAAACTAGGTTTTTCAAGCATTTAAACCCATGTATCCAATTCATAGATCTGTAAATAAACTCATACAAATGGCTAATGCAAAATCATGCAAATGCCAATACAGACAATATGCATATTTTTCTTAATTATTTAGAAAGAATATAAACTAGAAATCAAATATACAAATTGATGCTCATTACTAGAACCTGTAGCTCTGATACCATGTCAGAATAGGCCAGTAGGTGATGTTTTCGTAGAGTGAGCACATAAAGAATTCTGCAAATCAATGACCTTGCTTGTATACAAAAATGAACAAGAAGATGTGCAACAATTCCCTGATGTATTAGACTGCCTTGCTTATATATATATGCCCTATTATAATAGCCTGGTGAAGAGGAATATAAAGAAAGAATAGGGGGAGTTAACTCAAATGAGAAATCATAGTTAGACTGAGTTTAACTCACTAAAGAACTCATAGAAGAACTCACAGTGACACTCAGTTGAACTCCAGGTGGAACTCAAGGTAGAACTCACCCTCTCACCCACTTAACCTCTTATCACACCTAAGTAAGCTTAAGCTACATGTGTATGGATTATCCATTTAATAAGTTAATAGAATAATGAATATCCTACACCAACAGGTTGAATTGGTTGCTTAAACGCCTTTGCCTCTCCAATTATTTTTTGACCTTCTCAAATTCCATATCCCTTCTATCATGTGCTTTATTTTATTGATTTTCTTACCTTTGTTGTATCTTCTCCTGATCCTTCTTTTGCCTTTTCATTTCATTTTGAATCTTCTGTTATTCCCTTCTTTCCCTTTCAACCAACCTAAGGGCTTCCCTCTCATCAGCTTGATTTTTCTTCCTTTCCTTCAATTCTTCAATATCCTTCTTACATGACTCATGTTCTATAAAAATTTACCTATAGTCATCTTATGTGAGTATTTGATATTATTTGTTTAGCCTTGATGCATTATTTCTTGATTTCTTAGCAACCATTTCCACTAATAATTTCAAAAATGTTGATATTAAATTTATTTCTTCATTCATTTTTGGTTAGCTAGGATCTTGGATTGCATTTTCTACTATCCTCATTGGCACTTAAATCAACCATTGCATCTTTTATGCCTATCCACCTAAATAAATGGTTGCATCTTCTAAGCCCCATTGTCCACCTACTACGTATTAATGAACTATCTTAGGTGGGATAGAAGGTGATAGTGATGTCATTGACATTAACACATTTTGTTTCCATTAACTCACAATTAAGTCCAAGATTTATTGCTCCCTCTTTCAACCATTCTAGTGGGCATACTTTGGTAGGCAGACTTAAATCATCCTGGTTGAAAGGGAATGTTGCATCTATTTCATTGGAAAGGACATTCAATGCATTTTCAACTGTTTGTGCTTGTTGATTGTGAGAAACTTGAGTTTCAATAGATTTTTGTATGCCTGTGTCTCTTGCATGACATATTTGGCATTTGTTGCCTATTCACCTTAGACAACATTTGTTTGTTGCATTTGCTCCATCTTCTGCATAGTAGGTTGAATGTTTTGCTCATCTAGCCTTGCCAACCTCATGATATTCTCAACAATACTAACTTCATCTTCTTCAAAATGGAATACTTCACTTGGATTCATGTCATTGACTATCACTTTAGGGTTTAGGGGCTAAATACACATCCTTCTAAATCCATATTTTATATTGTTAGGAGTTTGTGCTGTTTTCAATGTTATGTTGCCCAAAGTGGACAATTCTTGTCTCTTGATCTCTAGACCATAAAATGTATTCATCCATGATGTTCTCTCACTCCTAAAGTAGGCCTTAAATGGAACAAACACACTTACATCTAATGGCTACAATTTATGTCTAGTGTGTGTGAGAAATGTGAGCATGTCAATCCCCAAAGCTCTTGCCTCTTCAATTGTTGATAGTGCAACATGCTTGTCATACCCATCAAATATGAGAATATGTCTATTTTTAGGTGAAACTCCTCTAGGTACAAATATTAAGAAATTATGTAGCTAGTTCATAAACAATTCTTTCATCATCCATGCATGGGGTTGGGTAGCCATACATGTCCTTGGTTCACAATCTGAAATGAAAACTTACAACTACCTTTTTGCTTTGAAGACATAGAACCCTGAGATACTCTGGCTAGCTGCATTCAAACATGCTAAAATTGTGATCTATTGACATTATTTGCGGTACATTCCTTGCACCTTATTTGGTGATGAATCACATGCCACAATTTCTTCCAACTACACACTCGTCTCACCACAATTCCATAATTTGTGTAGTCCATATTGGTTTTCAGCATACATAATTCATAAATTATCATAAAAAATTATCACTTTGTACGGCCTTAGCATCACAACTCTGTCTTTGTCCAGTCCTTCTATTGTTCTCATAGACAAATTAGGGTGCTTGTTTTTTAAGCATTTCCACTGTGACTTGTCAGGGACCCAACATTGAAAGGGTTGGGATTAGTTTCACATATGTGGGCAATATGTGCCTTAAAATGCGAGATTTAAAACCCAAGCCCCATGTCGACTAAGTCCTTGCACCACTACATGATTTCACATTCTTATGCATTTGATAAAATAGTGGGTGGCCCCCTCTTGTTAGTTGTTGTTATTCCTTTCAGCCAACTGGACAAAGTATTAGGTTTCATGCCCCACTTTATTATTGTGGTGTTTTTCAAGTAACCATGCTCATCTACATCTTGCATTGCACTTTCCATATCATCCTTTGTCTACTTTATATGCAAGGACTTTTGCTAAGTGGAAGTAATATTTATGTTGGCTTTCCTTATCTAGTTGTTTGGTAGGAGGTTGACCTCTTCAACAACTTCATTCTTTGCCTGCTTGGTAGTGGGTTGATCTTCTTCATTTACCTCTTCATCAACAACATTATGAAATTTGAATCCTCTATTTTTCATTGTTGCATGTGGTCATTGTCTAACAAACTATGTCTTCTTCTTGTCATTCCTCATGTTGAACTATAACAATCAACAAATTATATAAGTAATTGACAATAAAATCGAAAACATATCAACAAAAACTATGGGAAAGAAAATTTTTAATGTTGAAAATGTGAATGAAAAACACAACATGAATTCCCATCAACATATCAATCTTGTTTCCAAAAGGTAATCTATTAATAATCTTGTGTGAATTATAGAACCAATGTAGAAGAATAAATGTTTTGAGAGAACCTACATATATTTTTATTTTTGGTACTTACCTTGTAAAAAGTTGAAAGTAGCATGCCTTGACTCTCAAGCCTCGAGGTTTAACAATAACAAAAACAAACATGCAATCTTATTTCCAAAAGGTAATCTATTAATAATCTTGTGTGAATTATAGAACCAACATAGAAGAATAAATGGTTTGAGAGAAGTAATTACCTTGGAAAAAGTTGAAAAGTGCGCGTCGCGACTCTCAAGCCTCAAAGTTTAACAATAACAAAAACAAACATGCAATCTTATTTCCAAAAGTAATCTATTAATAATCTTGTGTGAATTATAGAACCAATGTAGAAGAATAAATGGTTTGAGAGAACTTAAATATATTTTATTTTTGATAATTACCTTGGAAAAAGTTGAAAGTAGCGCGCCCCTACTCTATAACCTCGAAGTTTAACAAAAACAAAAACAAACATGCAATCTTGTTTCTAAAAGATAATCTATTAATAATCTTGTGTGAATTATAAAACCAACATAAAAAAAATAGATATATATTTTAATTTTTTATAATTAACACCTTGAAATTTAACAATAACAAAAACAAACATACAATCATGTTTCCAATAAATAATCTATTAATAACCATCGCAAACTGTTGTTCATAACGAATTGAGTTCATAGATACACTTGTGGGGCAGTGAGCAGCACCAGGGAATGGAGGGACATCCGATGCTTAGAGGGGGGAGAAAAACATGCTATAACCATGGATTCTCAACTAGTCAAATTAAATCCTTGGCCGTATTATGCGACACTTTCATTCCCATGCTTTGCCAGAGAGAGACAGGCGGGGTCGATTCCTTTGATCTCCTCTCTGGCTCTCAGAATGGAGTTTCCGAGCAGGTATTTCATTAATCATTAACATGCACTGTAACTTTGTTTTGGTTTAACAATTCGAAGAAATATGTTGCAGGTAGCGGACATAATGAGCCGGCGGGTTAAAGCGGTGGGGGTAATGGTGGCGAAATGGGTGCTCTGGCTTTTGAGCACGCGGCTGGGCACATGGATGCTCTGCGGCTCCGCCAGTTTTAACCCCCGATTCCCTTACCTCCAAACGTTTGAACAGATTCCTCAGTTGGAAAGAGAGCATATTATGCTCGATTGGTCGCAGGGAAAGAGATTCGCTTTTCTCAAATTTGTGTTCAAGATCTTTAAGATCTGCTGCCTATTCACTTTCTATTCCCGGGTAAGTTATTCATTTCATAAAGAAATGTATTTTTTATTTTCGAGAGTAAACATAACACGGAGTTTGTTGGGTTTACAGGCGGATGAGAATGGGGAGAATCCAGCGTGGAAATCCATAGGATATTCCCCACCCGATTGGAAGGGAGCGGTGGGCAACAGGAAGAGGCCGTTGCATGATGGAGTGATTGACTTGAGCGGGGACCAGGATTTGCCCGCTCTATTTAAAGGCAGGGGTTTTACGGTGACAGGAGGAGGAGGAGGGAATTGGAATGTAGAATGCGATGCAGTGGTGGTGGGGTCGGGGTCGGGAGGAGGAGTGGCAGCGGCGACTCTGGCGCAGGCGGGATATCGAGTGATTGTGGTGGAGAAAGGCAATTACTACGCCACACAGGATTTCACGCTTCTGGAAGGCCCCTCGCTTGATCGCATGTACGACTCTGGCGGCCTTCTCTCCACCAACGACGCCAATATTATTATCATGGCGGGTTCTACCGTGGGAGGCGGATCCGCCATTAACTGGTCCGCCTGTATCCCCACACCTACCCACATACTCGCCGAGTGGGCGCAACAATACCGCTTGCCCCTCTTCGCCACCGAACACTACCAAAATGCAATGAAGACAGTCTGCCAGCGCCTCGGCGTGCAAGACCGCTGTTCCAATCACAGCTTCCAAAATACCATTCTCAGGGAAGGCTGCGCTAAATTGGGGTATACCGTGCACAACGTCCCTCGCAATACCACGGAAGATCATTTCTGTGGATCCTGCTGTTATGGATGCCCAACCGGCGACAAGAAAGGAACGGACGAGACGTGGCTCGTCGACGCTGTAAATACAGGCGCCATAATCTTAGCGGGGTGCAAAGCAGAGAAGGTGTCTATAGCAAAAGGAGGAGGAGGGGGAAAGAAGAAAAGGGCCACGGGTGTAGTGGCCACTGCTGTGGGCGGACGTCGGATCTTTGTTCAGGCCAAGGTGAGCGTGGTGGCCTGCGGTGCAATCCAGACGCCTTCGCTGCTGCGCAGAAGCGGGCTGCGGAACTCCAACATTGGTAGGAATCTTCACCTCCATCCAGTGCAGATGGCGTGGGGCTACTTCCCAGAGGGAGAGGGAGAGGGAGAGGGCAAACATCTCCATGGTAAATCCTACGAGGGCGGGATTATAACGGCCATGTGTAAGGAGGGCGACACAATCAACCAGACCCCGGCGGTAGGCCCTGGGTCGTTTGCGGTGTTGATGCCGTGGATTTCGGGCATGGATATGAAAGAGCGGATGCGAAGATTTGACCGGACGGCGCATGTTTTCGCACTGGTCCGTGACCAGGGCAGCGGCAGTGTGATGGCGGAGAAGGATATAAAGTATCGCGTTGGTGAAAGCGATAAGGAGAAGCTGAGGGCGGGGCTTGGCAGGGCTGTGAGGATTCTCATCGCTGCCGGTGCAACCGAGGTCGGCACACATCGGAGCGATGGCCTTCGCTTTGTTGCCAAGGGTGCCTCCGAGGATGAGATTGAGGAATTTGTGAACATAGTGGGGTGTAGGAGCAGCGCAAGTCTATGGTCTCCTGTGTGTTCGGCACACCAGATGGGGAGCTGTCGTATGGGCATAGATGAGGATTCTGGCGGTGTTGACTGGAAAGGAGAGGCTTGGGAAGTGGAAGGGTTGTTTGTCTGTGATGGCAGCCTCCTCCCCACTGCATTGGGTCTCAATCCCATGATCACCATTCAGTCTCTTGCTCTTTGTGTATCCCACCATATTCTGCTTTTCTTGGATAAACCCCACAAAATTTAACCAATCTTTTTAATTGTAGAATCTCTTTCAAGTCGTTGAATTTTAAAGTATAATATTGAATTTATTTTTTTAATAAAATAAATATTCTAAATTTATTAGTTATACATGCAATTTACAAGTGGGTGTAAAATGTTTTTGAAGTTTCTTTTAAAAGAGAAAATTTAATTGAGAAAAACATAGAATCGTTATAGATATATTGAAGATATTATTAGCCTGTTGCGGTTTGAATACTTCCCTTTTAAAAATAAATTGTGCACTATGAACATATCTTTCAATGGTATTTCACATGTAAAAATCAAAACATCCATATAAAGCAAGCATGCAATTGCATTTAAAAGGTGAATAAATTATATACATTAAAAAATTAAAATTAAATTTACATAAAGGTATGCATATATATTTCTATCTATTAAAAATATGCATAATAAAAATAAATTAAAAATAAAAGTATAAATATACGTGACAAAAATAAATTAAAAAAGAAAATATAAAGAAAGGAACTAAATGATGAGTACTTCAATTTGATATTTATGTAGTATTTAAATAGTGTCATAACAATTTTTATAAAAATTGTAGATATAAATTATTGTAAAAATCATTTCTTAAAGAGATTGTAAATGTAATTTTTTTTTTTTGAATTTTCATTTTCTTTTGTTTTAAAATATTATTTAATTTAATTTAATTTTCATTTTCTTTTATTTTAAAATATTATTTAATTTAATTTAATTTTCATTTAAGATTATTTTTAAATTTTCATTTTCTTTATTTTAAAATGATATTTAATTTTACTTTATTTTCATTTAAGACTTAAGAATAGAGTTAATTTTGTTTTTTTATTGCATTCTTTTTTCTAGGTAGTTGATGGAGAAAAACCGACAATAGGCTATATATATGAAAGCATGGACCAAGCCTTTGTTCAAGAGATAAATGAAAATCTTAATTCAATATTTGTGCATGGATGTATATGTGTTGTGTATTAGGTATCTAATATTTGTGAATCTTACATTTCATGATGTGATTAGTTATTTTACACTATATGCATATTTTTGTGTAATAAAATCATGTATGATAAAAATAATATTAAACAAAAGCAAAAATAATTATAAACATGTAATGAAAATACTTGTAAACCAAATTGATTTGTTGTGGTAGGATGGACAAAGGATGAGTGATTGTCCCCAAGCCATCATTCTTGCATCCATTAGAACTTAGTAATGCAAACTCGTCCAAGTGGGTCTCACATTCTTCCAAAATTTATTGGAGTATATTCCATTGAGAATATCTGATTTTTTTTAATTTCGACACAAGCATAGGAAGTGTTTCCTATCTCATATGATGATGTACTGAAATAAAGGTGCTTCTTATTTTTCGTTTCCTTTTAAAAATAAATCAAACCCTTCTTTATAATTTACAATTTTTTTTTATAGTAATCTATATGACTAACAATGAGAATTCTTGGCTTGGGGGATGCTTAGAGAAATTAACTAACGATGACAATATGATGGAAGTCAAGCCTCTTCTTTCCTTGGCCTTGTGGGTGTACATGTAGAGCCACTGGATTCTTTGGAACTTGCATTTGCTTGGAACAAGATTTTAATATTTTATCTTAAGCCATTTGAAATACTTGTAACACTTATAAAATTATTTGGAAGCTTTGCAGTTATTGTAATAGGTGAAGAATTGAAATAAAGTTGTAATAAATATTTAGTTCAATGTGAATAATTTTTATCTCTTATAATCCTATTGAAAGCTAGTTAAAATGAATTATTCTTTGAAAATAAAGGCTTTATTTTTGCAAATGAAATTATACTTATGTTCTTGACATCTCCAAATACATGTTTTATTATGCAAAATAAAATACTAGTTAATAGTTTGCTTTGAAAGTTAGTGAAATCATTTGTAGAGCTTGAAGCCTTAAAGAGACTATTTGGGTTTTATAATTTAATGCATAAAAAATACCATCTAAATCTCCTTAATTTAATATATTCAGAATTTAGACTCCACAATAAATGTGTAGAAACTTTCAAAATGATTTTAGGAGTTGTGAAACAAAATACATAGATTTTCAAAGTTGAACTTTAACATAGTTACCGACTTGACAAGAACTATGATCTCAAAATGAGAACTCTAACCTTGAAAACCCCATATTTTTGTGTCAAAATACCAAAATCAATTATTGAATCAAAAAATGGTGCTATCGGTAGCACCCTTTTTTCAGTATTGAAATTACAACTTTTTAAAACCATGGCCTTAAAAACCCATAATGTTGCTAATAAAAAACCTTCAAAGCAATACCTAAATCAAAAAATGGTGTTACCGGTAACTTATTTGAAATCATGGCCGTTGAAACTAGTACAGTTCTAACCAAAACCTTAAATTCAACCTCTAAATCAAAAAGTGATGTTACCACTAGCACCCTTTTTGTAGGGTTCAAATTACAATATTTTTGAAACCATGACCTTAACAAGTGGTACTATTGCAAACAAAATCTTAAAACCAACCCTCAAATTAAAAAGTGGTGCTACAAAATTGATATTGTTGCAAATAAAACCATAAAATTAGCCTTAAAATGTCCACTCCTTTAAGGTTAAATTACCAATCCAAACACCAAAAAATAAATAATGGCATGACAATATCACCTTAAAATTTAAAAATTCAACATCACTTATAATTTTTTTATTTTCTTATTAATAAAAACTAAATACAAGTTACATTGAATTAAACTAGAAATTCAACATCACTTATAATTTTTTTTATTTTCTTATTAATACAAACTTAATATAAGTTCCATTGAATTAAACATAATTATTTCAAAAAAATATCATTGCATTATCCATATTTAAATTTGATAAGCTATTTAAAAAAAAAATCATAATCAAATCATATAAGTTTTTTTCATTTGATAAGGTAAATACTTTTGAGGCCGGAGTTATGAACCAGACAAGTGAGGGTTTTGATAATTGGACCCAAAACCAAAGAGAGGGATTTGACAAATGGACCTAAAACCAAGAGGGTTTGGAAGCTCTCTCAACCTTTACAAAACACATCTAGAGGGTTTTAAGGCTCCCACAACCATAACAAGCACAACAAGAGGGTTTGGAGGATCACACAACCTTGGTAAAATAAACAACAAGAGGGTTTTAAGGATCTCACAACCATAAAAAGAGGGTTTTAAGGTTCCCATAACCTTAGCACAATTAAGGGTGTTATAAATCAATAAAACTCAAAAAATTGATGCTCTTTAACAAGACTTCCTTGAGACTTACACTACAGAACAAGAGTTTGCCAAGAGCAGAAGGTCTGCTGCTACCTATGAATTTCTTACAACCTCTGCACATTTAAGGCACAATAAGTGGGATTTTTCTCCCATTGAACTCATCAAGGTGGATTCTTCTATCATATATTGTAATAGAATAAGTTTTAGTTGAGTTTCCTATATCCACCCCAATCAAAACCAACCGAAATTGAGTACTGTCCTCCACAAATTTGATCTTCAACATATTTTTTGCACATCCTTCACATACACTACATACAATATGAGTTCAAACATATCTAAATAAAACCATAGCCCCAAGGAAGCTACATCAATGTCAAATATGATTCCATAAAATCTTATGAGGAATATTAGGAGTCCTGAAACTCATAAAAGGCAAGTGTGGAATCCTCTATCATCCAATCTAATACAAAAAACATGACTTCAACAAAACAAGTCCCTCCTGAGCCTAGAATTCAGCTTTCATCAAATCTTAGCACATCAAAATGAAATAAGATACTTTTAGTACTTGGGTGAAACATATGAACTTATCCATTATCCATAAAAATAGTAGAGGCTAAAGCATGGAATCCTCTAACATTTATGCCAATCAAGGGAATAAGGGAATGAGTTCCTTTAATACCCACCCCATCTCGATAATAATGCTTGGGGTAGGATCCTTCATCATCCACCCCATATATGGTCCACAGAAGAGTGACCATGCAATAGAGGGAAAATATACAAGGGGAGGGCCTACAACATCCCCTGATTTATTTACTCTGACACCCATTCAAATCTCCAAGTATATTCCAAATGCAGGGCTTGTCACCTATGCCACACCACCATGTAAATACCAAGTTTATAGAGTAGGGAAGGTCCTTTTCACACCTAAAATACCATGGAAAACACATTTATTTTCTTGAACAAGCCACTCTCCAAGCCACATGGTTCGCTCCATAGTTGGTCAATATGCAAGTTCAAACCTGACAACTGAGAGTAGAGTAACATGGGGCTACACTAATGATTTTGAAGGTTAGAATAATAACAAGACCTCTCGATTGATGTTTATCCTTCTCACCATAAAACTATTCTAGGTGAATGGCCTTCGATCCAATGCGATGATGAGATGAGCAAAAGCATTGCATGCAAAATGTCTTTCATCCTTTGTAAACTTCTTCTCCCTTGGGATATGTTGGAAATGAGAAAGCTTCTCATTTATCCATGATCTATCTAGCATGCCATTACCATAGCCATAAACAGTGCATATAGAGGAAGAATAATTTATTATCTACAAGAAAACTTTTAATTATGCAACATTATATAAAACAATTACAAGATTACCTATTAAATAGGCTTTAAAAAATAATGTTCAAACAAAAATTGTTTGAACAAACTCTATGGGAGACTATAATTGAATAACAAAATTGGTTAAATAATAAACTAAACAACTCCCTAAATATGATTTTAACCTAGTGTAAATGTAATTTATTATTTACTATCATAAATAATAATTACATTAACTTATTTACACTAACACTCTCCCTTAAATGAATATTAGGGAGAAAACAAATGAAAATATGAGTCTCGGCTACTAGCTTAATAGGGGTACCCATGTACAAAAATCAACTAGAATGAACTGATTCAAATAAAAGATGTGGTATGCCAAGTACTAAAAATAATGACACTTGAAGCAGTATAAGCGCACCACCCACACTCCCCCCCCCCCCCCCCCCCCCCAATAATATTGAAATGAATGGTGTGATGTCAAATAACTTGTATGAGTGGACCAATCCCACTATTTGAACTGACAAGCTGACACTGGGATTCACCAAAACAACTGCACTTTAGAAGGAGGGCAAGCTCAAAAACATGCGGAAGGAGACTGTTAATTGCTAAAAAAATATATGAAGATAAAGATACAAAGTCTCTCAAGTAGATGGCCTTGGTTGTGATGGGGTAATCTAACAACTGAAAAAGTGAAATAGTGCTCAAAGAATTAGAGCACAAGCACATGAAAGTAAACAAGGCTATAAGTAGCAAACCCCCCATATCACTTTATAAACATTTCCAACATGGTATCAGAGCCATATAAACATTGTAGATAGATAAAAAATAATTTAT
>JARHVA010002134.1:2290000-2347500 GCA_037957365.1 Torreya grandis | reverse complement strand
TGTTTTGCAACCTCTAGATCTTCCATCTCAGTCAATTTACAACTAATTACTTGTTTACATCATTTATTTCTATTTTTATAAAGGTCAAATTAGGTTAATTATATTACAAATTAGTGGCTATATTTATTATATATTTCTACCTTGATTTACTATACTCAACCCCTTTAACAACCTAGGGCTTAAACTCCATAACTCTAAAAAATTAAGTCATTTGGTGAACATGAATTACTTTGAATCCTACTCAAACCCTATCCCTAGATGATACTAGGGTTTGTATCCTTATTTTTCCTATTTCTATTAGCTATGTTAGGATTTTTAGATTTCATACATTTTGTTTTAGTAGCCCTTTTTCACTTCGATTGCTATATGCCATCTAAAAATGTTATCTCTCTTACCTTAAGAATAAGTGATATGCTTAGCAATAATCCTATTGAGCATACCTAGATTACTTATATTTGAGATTATACCATGGATAAATGATCGATTAAAACTCTTGTCATTGATCCTTCACACCTTAATTATATAGACTTCAATGATAATGCATCCAAAGATGAGCAATACAATTAAGATCAAAAGGATACACAAGATGGGAATCGGGAGACTCTCCCCCCACTTAACAATGGAAATATTATAGTCAATAAGGATGAGATTTTATAGATTTTCATAGATAGACTTCAAGAACAACCCCATGATTATGAGGAAATTTTACAAGCCATAATGGAAATAAAGAACAAATTAAATAATGGTCAATCTTATACTCCCCTAGATAATAATATTATTACACCTACTTTGGGGACAACTCAACTTGTGCAACAACCCATTTAAACTCAACAACATTCAAAAATGGAAACACCTCCTATTGCTAGTTCCTCCTCTCTATATGTATAATCCCTTATGCATAAAATTCATTCTTTGTAGTCTAAGGTGTTATATCTTGAGTGGGGTGCTACTAGGTCATCACATGCCTTGGATTTGCATGTTATTTTACATACATCTTTGGCATAATACATAGCATCAACTCCTTTTCCATCTATATTTGTGGAACTTAAAGTTAATTTGTATGATGGTAAGGGTGATGTAGAACACCATCTTTGAGCTTTCCACGTAGCATGTTTAGACTACATGTCTAATGATTAGCTCCTTACTAAGTTGTTCCCATGAAGCCTAAAGAAATATGCCTTATAATGGTTATATGATCTTACAAATCCATTGGCAAATATGTTTTTGGCACACTTTTCAATCAACATCAGTGAAAATATCTTATATGCTCAAGTGACATAACTTAAGCAAAAATCCAATGAGCCTATTGCAAAATATGTCTTGTGATATAAAATTATATTGGAAAAGATGAATATTCCCATGGAATAAAGAGAGATCCAAGACGTACTCAAATAGGGTTAACTACCATCATTGCATGAATCTATCTTGTTCAAGAAGTTTTCGATATTCATAGATTTATGCCACACAGTGAAAGAAAGTGAAGTTAAACTTCTCTCTATGGATAAATTAAAATATACACGTGGATTAGATTCAAATACCAAGAGTTATAATAAGTATCCATAAAAAGTAAATAAATTGATAAAAGAGTGATCAAAAGGTCACAATTAATGTAGCTTCAAAACCACCTCCTCACTTGGTTTTTTCAGCTCCTCCATAGAGAGTTTTCAAAAATATTCTAGAATCACTAGCATGTGTTTTATAACTCTTGGAATGCAATGTCATATCTCTTCCTTCTATAAAAGAGGTTGATATGATAAGGCCTCTTCCAAATAAATATGATTCCAATGCATTTTGTGACTATCACAAGGCACCAAGCCATATTATAAACATATGCATCAGCTTGAAACATAACATACAGGATTTGATAGAGGCTAACATCATCAATTTTGGAACACATATAGAGGCACCTAGAGTACAACAAATTGAATCTAATTCATTGAAAATATTTTAGGATCTATTTCCAAAACATACAACTAATGAGGCAAGAGGCACTTTAGGTGTTCATTATTTGTATCAGGCATATCCACCACTAACATCCTATCACACTACTATAAAAGATACACACCCCTACATAATATCACTAGTGTGTATCATACTATAGTAATAGATATACCACTCATCACTTTATTAGAGCAAGAGATTGTTGATGATGATTCAGATTTATATGCACTCTTTGTATGAGCCTACATTGATCATATTCTTATTTAGAGTGTTATGGTTGACAATAGGTCAAGTATTAACATGTGCACTATCACACTTTTACAACATTTGGGTTATTTAGAGAAAGACATTTCTATGGCTGACATATTTATTCATGGTTTTAATGGACACATTTAAAGATCCATTGGGGAGATTTTACTTGAACTACAGGTTGGACCAACACATGTGGAAACTAGATTATTAATAATACCTAGTGTTGACACATTTAACATGTTATTAGGTAGGCCATGGATATAATAGCTACAAGAAATTCCATCCACTGTGCATAAATGTCTCAAGTATATATATGCTAATTAGGTGGTTATAGTTGAGGGTCTTTCATATGAATATCCTTTACCCATCCCATAGGTAATCACATTGTAACTACTAGTATAGTTCTAAGCATAGTTCCCATCAGTACACCATAGATTTTAGTTGATCCACCAGTGTAAGTGAGGTCTACTCCTACAATGTTACCACGTACACATAATCTCCCATAAATACCATTTTTAAAGATACCCCTATGTCAGAGATATGTTGTAGATTCTATAAGGCCTCCCTCTACCCATTTCCTTTTGAGATCAATGTTATTGATTTCTTAGGGTTCTCAACATAGGGAACCCATGCTAGATATAACATCTTCTACCAGATGGGTCCCTAAGACCCCTATAATTCATAAGTCACCCAGTCAACTTCACAGATTCCTAGAACCACTCCACATGAAGTTCCATCTATAGATCACTCAATATAGTAGGTTGTAGGACCTCGGCTACCTTTTCACATAACACACATGATTAATGTTCCTTTATTTAACACATGACACCTTGATAGTGAGTCTCTTGTGAGAATCATTAGTTAATATGTTCCTCCCTACTTGTACATAGTTTCATGATTTCTTGATCCTTGTATATAGTTTCATTTTCATGTTGCTTATCTATAGCTTATATCCAAAAAATACAAAAATAATATAATACATCAAAAAAATTAAAATATTTACTCAAAAAATATAAATTATAGATTGTATGCATCTCCATGTTTACATTTCTTATATTTTCTAAACACTACATATGTTATCTATTTTAGTATAGTCAGTTTTATCATACATACATGCTTCACTTGTTCTTATCAAGTGTTCGTAGATACTTACAAGACCTAGGTCCACTACATAGATCCATATTTATTACTATCTACCCACTAGGGGTATATATATAGATATACAAGTTCTTTATTTGATACATTTACCCATTTGGGGGCATCCTATACATACATAATTGTGATTATCAGGTTACATCTTTCTAAACTCTATATCATAGATTTAACATTGTTATATCTTGATAATGATAATCCTACACTAATCATATTCATTACTGACTACTACTACTCTAGACTTAGCTTATGTACATCTTTGTTTTTATACATATTTGTACCACATGTTTATGCATACTTTCATTTATAGCTTTCCTAGTTTAGACTTGATCGTGTCTTTGTGCTTCTACATCTATTTGAGGGCATTTGAATATGTCATTGATTTAAAGCTCCATGGTAAATTCTTTTCATTATATGTATGCTTTGGACATGTGCCCATGTCCTTGTGTGTGTCTTCCTAATTGTGTATGTGGACACTTAAACATGTCCTCTTATGTGGCTATAAGCCAACATACTTGTTGTGTACATATGGGGACATTTAAACATGTCTTTGAATGTCTTTCTTTCTCAAATTAAGTGACATGTGCCCATGTCCATTATATTGTGGCCCCTTGGCCTACTTTGCATGCCTCATGTGTGTTGTATGTATGCTTTCATGTATGTGTCATGGACATGACACTTGTCTCTTACTTATTGTATACTCTAATTTTAGATGTCATGAGGGACCTAATACATCTCCCCTTCCTACTTAGGTACTTTGATGGACATCATGCGCACCCCCCTAGGTAGATAATTAGTTATTACTTAGATTTTCTATTCATATTCATTGTTACAACTATATTGATAACCTTATGAATGCTATAACTAACATACATCACACATTACACACTTATGCTAAGACTATCTTACATTCTAATGTTATGTATGCACATTATATTGGTTTATTATGTAGATATCATATATGCTTTAGATAACACACATCTTACAGAGATTTTTTTATAGGATAGTTCTTACACAATTTCAACAACTCCCTTCAAAAGAGGGAACATTCATATAGGTTTGTCACAAAGATTAGGCTATTCAAATGCACTCATAGTATAGTTTTCAGCACATAGGCACAAAATATAGAAATTAGTTGTAGGAAAACATAGTTGGAAATAATCACATAAAGACCAGTTTTAGTTGGAAAAAAATATCTACAATTAGACACTATCACCTAAAGTGAGAAACTAGTGACATAAGTAATACTATCCAAGATATGGAACTACTATTTAGTAGCCTCAAATTCAAGAAATTCTAGATTGGCCAGAAAAATATAGAAGGCACAGTCTACATTTGCATAGGTTCAATTATAGATTACTAATTTTTGCTTAGTTTAACACAAATTCATACTAGTTTTCTTAGATTAGGGCCATAATTCATGGTATGATCATTCCCATTTCAATTTTAGATACTTAAATATAGACTATAACTCAATCCAGAATCCATATACTCAAATATCAAATTTTGGGGCAAGTGCATAGTACATTGTTTTTGTATGCTCACTTATGCACTAATTGATCAAATGGAATGCCAAAATCCATGTTATTCTATACTTTATACACACTAGACACCATGTTCCAATTTATACACCAAATTGATACTTTACTTTGTTTACAGTGGTTGGCATTCCCAAGTGGCCTAGAGTCACCTAACATTCATGAGTGGGCTAAAACCATTCTATAAATTTTCAATTATAACACACAATTTTAGTTTTAGATGCATATACTACACATTGGTAAGAAATGATGTAGTCATAGTCTAGTTGAGTTCATGATACACCTACATGAGAGGGTTGGACACACCATCAATCCAATTTCAGCTATTCACAGGTTATGATCCACTGAGTAGGGGTAAGTAATGATGAAGTCAAAACCATATTGAGTTATTGATCTACCCACACATGGAGATTGAGCAAGCCATCAACTTAGTCCAAGTTATTCATCAATTTATAATTATATACACACACAGAAGATGTCACTAGGTTTATGCATTGGTTCACATACCCAATGAGGTGTATTCATTTATTTCCTCTCTCTTATCTCTTTACTTAGTTTTGTCTTTTACTTTTGATATCTCTTAATCAAGGACTAATCTATGCATGCTTCATATATAGGACATGAAATGGAGCACACTTCACACACTTAGACCTAGATTCATAGATTTGGCCTCACATGTAAGTCCAAATATGCTTCTTATTCATTTATCCTAGTCATTTCACTTTACTACATTTATACAATAAAAGGGGGGATGTAATCATATAAAAATGACACTTGAGTGATAAGAGTGTTACTTGAGACCACCCATCCATATCTTAGCCTTAGACCTATCTTATGGCCTATTTAGACATTTATCTAGCCTTTGTGTGGGACACACGTATCCCTAAAATAGTCCCATACCCTCATTTTAACATCATGGACCCTAGTGACTTAGGTTTTGCCACTTGGACACTAGCACCATAATTTGGATAGTATCACCAATGGCACTAGTGTCCTAATTTAGGCATTATTGTCCTTTTACCACCTTTGGACACCAATAGATATATTTTCAAATTAAAAAAAACCTAGGGTCAGCCTAAATATATTTTAAGACCTTCACACTCACTAAAATAGTATATATACATGAATTTTATCCCATTATTGACTAGATGAAAATGAGATACATTAAGACAAATTAACTCAGAATAAGTTGTACACAATCAAGGTTATCAATCCCTATTCTGCCCTACTTCTATATACAATAATATACAAAATTCCTAAGCTTAGATTACTTATATTTTAAGTCTCAAGCACACTTAAAACACTCAAGCCGATATTCATTCTAACTTCATTTGCACTTACACCAGCACTTAGGTGGGAAGAACTATATGAAGCTTGATCCCTCCTTAAAGTATTGGTATGTAGGAAACTCTCATCAAAATGGGGTGTTGAGTATATTTAGCCTACCCCACTAACATCACACTTTACTACTTGTGTCAATTAGATGTCCTTAAAACATGAAGGTCTAAGGTTTACATGAAAAACTAGTCAAAATAGGTCACTGGTAGGGAATCAAAACTTGTGTGTATATGAACAAGCCTGGAAGACTCTGACACAAGTTTACCTAGAATCTTAGAGCATTTATACATAGAGGACACTAGTGTTAAAATAAGGACACTATCACCATTGGTGATACTATCTAGTTAGGGTGTTACTATCAAAGAAGGGTTTTGACACCTGGATCCTATTCACAACACTGAAATAAGCTCTTATCCTAGTTTGTAACCTCTAAATCTTATATCTCAGTCAATTGGAAACTAATTACTTGTTTACATCATTTATTAATATTTTTAGAAAGGTTAAATTATGTCAATTCTATTACAAATTAGTGGCTATATTTATTGCATATTTCTACCATGATTTAATATACTCAATCCCTTTAACAACTAAGATTAAAATTCATAACCTAAGAAGTTAAATCAAATAACAATGAAGGATAAAAATGAATACTTAGTTGGAAACTACCTGAGATGAAGGATCATGAGGCTAAAAATGGTATAAGAGCTAGTCTAAGTGTTTTAAACAAGATTTAGGTGTTAAAAACCTTCTTGGAAAATAATGCCCTACCCTGGACAATAGCCATGTGGAGCTAGTTTCCACTTAGGGAGCTAGTGTACTCTATTTAGGAACTATTCTAAGCTTCTTAGAGAACTTATGTTTGGGTCTGCTAAGCTTGTTATTGTGTGGACAAACCTTGATCTATTGTCTATGACCTATTATGACTAATTTTTTATGCAAACTATCAATTTCTATGTGATTAGGGAATTTGACATGGTATAACTAGTAAATGTGTGGTGTTAGTTGGGTAGGTTGGACATCCTCAATACCCCACTATGATGAGAGTTGACTACATACCAATAATTTGAGGAGGGATCAAGTCTGATATAATTTTCCTTGACTAAGTGTTGGTGCAAGTGAAATAAAAGATAGTATGAATGCTAGTTTGAGTGCTTTGAGTGAGGCTTAAGACTGGAAATCTATGTATTCTATGCTTAAGAGGGTTGTAGATGATTTTATATAGAATTAGGACAAAATAGGAATTGATAACCTTGATTGTGCGTGTATTTGCATCTAATTTCCATCTAGTGGGTAAAGGGATAATAGGCATGCACACATTATATATATATATATATATATATATATATATATATATATATATATATATATATATATATATATATATATTTTGGTGCTTGTGCATGGTTTGAAATAGGTCTAGGATGAGCCTAGTTGCTTTAGGAATTAAAAAGATATCTATTGGAGCTCAAAAGAGGGTAAAGTACAATAACACCCAAATAAGATAATAACATTGTGGTGCTATTGTACACTTATGGTGCTAGTGTCTAGGTGGTATAAATTGAGGCACTATGGTCTTAAATGCCTAAGTAAGGGCTTGGGATTAATTTTTAGATGTCTAGGGATGTGTGTGGCTCACACAAAAGATAGATAAGTGTCTAAATAGGCCTAAGATAGGTCTAGGGATAAGCTAGGAATGGGTGGTCTCAAGTAACACTCTTGGAACTCAAGTGTCATTTTTAGATGATCACATTCCCCCCCCCCCATTTATTCTATAAATGCAACAAAGTGAAATGACTAGGATAAAGGAAAAATAAGCGTACCTAAACTTACTTGTGAGGTAAAGTCTATAAACTTGGATCTGAGTATGTAAAGTGTGTTTCATTATGTGTCCTACAAATGAAACATATATATCATTAATTTAAGTAAAGATATAAGAGAAAGGAAATAAATGAATATACCTCATTGAGTACGTTAACTAATGCATAAACTTGGTGACATCTTATGTGTGCACGTGTAGATAGTGATTAAATAAGTGAATAACTTGGACTGAGTTGATGGATTGACCAATACTTATGCGTGGGTGGATCAAGAAATAAAAATGGCCTTGAATCCATCATTTCCCACCCTTTCTTGGTGGATCATGGCCTATAAATAGTTTAGATTAAACTAATGGCTTGTCCTATCCTCTTATGTAGGTGGATCAAGAACTCAAGTAGACTATGAATCCATCATTGCCTACCCATGTGTATTAGATAAATATTTAATTGAATTACATAATGTAATGAAAGATATATGGTTGCAATTTAAATTTTATATAATGACTTTGTAGCCACTCGAGAACTCTAGAATGAAAATTAGTAGGGGCCACCTTAGGCATTCAAGTATGTAGCTCAGGGACTATATAGTAATGCCAATTGTTATAGATGGAATAAGGAATCAATCTAGTGTATCAACTATAACATGGTTTTTGGTGTGTACAATGTATATAATGGTATGGATTTTGTCATTCCATCTAATCAACTAGTTCATACTGAGCATACCAAAATAATGTGCCATGCACATACCCCAAAATATGATATCTAGGTATATTAATTCTAGATTTAGTTATAATAATATGTATTTGAGTATTTAAAACTAAAAAAGGAGTGCTCATGATATGAATCATGCCCTTAATTTTGAGCAAACTAGTATGATTTTGCACAAAACTAAGCAAACAATGGTGATTTGTAACTTAATATTTGCAAACTTGGACTGTAACTACTATGAATTTTTGGAAAATTTGGATTTTTTTGCTTCCAAGGCTATTGGAAAATAGTGCCATACCTTGGATGTAACACTGTGGTGTTAGTTTCCTACTATGCTATTTTTTTGCCAACTGAGTCTAATCTCTGTCTGATTATTTTCCATTATGTTTTCCTAAAACTGAGCTTTGTATTATGTGCTTGTGTGATGGAAATTGTACTCTAAGTGAATTCATATGGTTTTATCTCTATGATAAACCTCTATTAATTCCCCCTATTTTGAGGGGAGATTATGGACCTATTCAATAACTATCCTCAAAAGAAAAAGCTCTACATGATATGTGTTAGCCTGAGCATATATGATATTTGTGTAACAAACCAATATAATGTGTATACAAGATGTCATAATGTAATATAATCTTAGAATAAGTTTATAATGTATGATATATGTTATATATATAATTCACAAGGCTATTAATATAGATATAATGATGTAATCATGTGTATGAATAACAAATATGAGTAATAAAATGAGTAACTACCTAGGGGGATGGGGCATGATGTCCATCACAAAACCCAAGGAGGAAGGGGAGATGCATGAGGTACCTCATGGAATCTAAAACTTGAGTGTGTAACAAGAAATATACAAGTGTCAAATCCATGATTCATACATGAAAACATACATACAACACACATGAAGCACATAAAGTAGGCCAAGGGGACACACTACAAGGGTCATGGGCACATGTCACTAAATTTGAGAAAGTAATACATATAAGGACACATTAAAATGTACACATAAATATAGAGAAAACAAGGTTGTATTAGAGCCACATGAAGGGACATGTTCAAATGTTCACATACACAATCAATAAGTCACACACAAGGACATAGACACATGTCTACAATACACATATAGTGAAAGGAAATAGCGTAGAGCCGTAGATAAATGACATATTCAAATTCCCTTAAATATATGTAGAAGCACATAGAAACCATCAATTCTAAAAGAATAAAGTTATAAATGAAAGTATGCATGAACATGTGGTATAAATCTGTATACAAGCAAATATGTACATAAACTAAGTCAAGAGTAGTATTCATCGTCAAAAAATATATGTAGTGTAGGATGATCAATATCAAGATATAACAATGCTAAATCTATGATATAAAGTTTAGAAAGATATAACTTGATAATTATAACTATGTATAAGATGCTACCAAAAGGGTGAATGTATCAAATGAGGAATTTGTGAAACTATGTATATGCCCCTAGTGGGTAGATAGTAGGAAATCTATATCTGTGCCATGGACTTGGGTCCTGTAAGTATCTAAAAACACTCAAAAAGAATAAGTGAAGCATGTATATGTGATAAAATTGACTACAATAACATAGATAACATATGTAGTACCTAGCAAGTATAATAAATGTAAACATGGAAATGCTTACAATCTATACTTTATTTTTTCTAAGTAAATATTTGAATGTTTTTATATTTATGACATTATATTATTTTTATGTTTTATGGGTAAAATATATGTATAAGCAATATGAAAATGAAACTATATACAAGGATAAAAATAAAAGGAAACTATGTACAAGTAGAGAGGAACATACTAACTGATGAGTCTCACAAAATACTCACTCTCAAGGTGTCTTGTATCAAAAAAAGGAAGAATGATTGTGTGTGCTATTTGAAAAGGTATGTGTGGTCTAGAATCTGACTATGCTAAGTGATATATATCTAACACTTCATGTAGAGTAGGGCCAAGAATATAAGTAGATAACTAAAATATCCTATGAACTATACTATGATCTTGTGAACATGGTTGAACTATCATATGAACTATGCTATGAACCTATAAAATTAGCTGAACTAGACAATGAACTATAGGGTTCTTAGGGATATATCTAGTAGGATATGCTATAGCTGATGTGGATTATCTATGTTGAGAACCTTGGGAACTCAATAACATTGATCTTAGAATGAAAGGGGTAGAGAGAGGATCTATAGAATCTGTAACATGTCTCTGACATAGGGGTCCCTCTAATAAAGGTTTTTATTGGAGAGTACACATGTGTGGTAACACTGTATAAGTATACCTAACCTGTATTGGTGGTGTAACTAAAATTTGTGTTTTAATAATAGAAACTATACTCATAACTATAACTAATGGATACTTTGTAACTGATTATGGGATAGCTAAAGGATACCCATATGGAAGGTCATCAACTATAACCACCTGATTAACATGTAAATACTTGAGGTATATGTGTATGATGGATGGATTGGCTTGGAGATATTATATCCATGACCTACCTAATAACATGTCAAATGTGCTTACACTAGGTATGACTACAAACCTAATGGCGACATGTGTTGGCCCAACCCATAATAGGAGTAAAATATCCCCAATGGAGTTTTGAACATGGCCACTAAAACCATGAATAATTATATCGATCTCATAAATGTCCTACTATCAATAACCCAAATGCTATAAGAAGTATAATGGTACACATGTTAATACTTGATCCATTTTAACCATGAGACTCTAAATAGGATGATGATCAATGTATGCTCATACAAAGAGTGCACATTATTGGATGTGGAATAGAGCTTGCTAAAATCACAAAGTATATAAGATAAACACATGTGAAAAGTGTTTGATTTTATCTTTTATATAATTTTGTATGTATTTAGATTTGAAAGTCTAATTGGATAATGTGAAGAGTCTTTCATTTTGTTTCTTGGAAGGTTAGAAGGTGAAGAGACAACATGATTGTAAAAGACTATAAATAGTACTTTGATGTAATATAATTTGGTTTGATGTGTTGATAGAGATTAATATAAATTATCTTATTATGGTTTTATCTTATTTTATTTTATGTATCATGTATACATAGTCAAGTACTCTATTTTGCTTTATTCTATAATATGATGTAATATGAATCATGGTCATGTTCTATTATATATATGTGTCACCTTGCTCTTTGGTCTAATTAAAGATATTTTACATGTCTTATACTATTTTCATCTCTTTGTTACCTATTATGCTGTCCACTGCACAAGTTATCCCTATAGTTAGCATGTTCTCGTGTAACTCCATGAACCTTTGATAACAATGGTGCAGTGAGCATGGAACCAAATTGGATGACTATGATGAGATGGTTGTTAGGGATGAGAGACATGGAATGATGGCTAGATGAGAGAATTAAGAGTTTTGAAGAGGAAGAAGTGTGAAAAGTTGGAAAGACTTCAAAAGAGATCATCCAATAACATATTTATGGTGAAATCTATGAAAATTTCTTGTGCAAATTACGTGGATTATTATATGCATGGCTAGCCATATTAGAATACTATTACTTTAGTCTAAGGAGAACAAAATTTATAAAATAAACCTAGGACAAGCTAGAGAGATTGCATAATATATTTACCAATTGGTCTAGAGTAGTAGATTCCTAGATGAAGACTATGATTGATGACTATATCACATAGTTCAAAATACAAGGATACACAACTTTTAAGATTGTATAAGATCAATTTATTCAAGGAATCAAAGGGAAGTTTTTACAATGAATACTCTTGTTGATTAATATGCTGGTTATGGAAAAGGCCATGGTACTTACTCTAGCCAACATGGAGTAGTCACTTTGGGCACCATGGAGTTGCATAAAAGAAAAAGTGGATGATGAGGAGCTAAGTAAGAGGAACTTGAACTTGATCCCAAAAAATGGAAGGTGAAAATAATCTGAGTGAAAAGAAAATTCTAGGACTCAAAGGAGAGATATGATAGGAAAGAATATGGAATAAAACAACCGACCTTGAAGTAACTGTAAGTTAGACTATGAGTAAATTAAAAGTTGTTAGAGCTAGAAAATTGCAAGTCAAAGATGCTAGAGAAGAAATGTTGCTAAAAAAAGGTGTGAAAGCTGATGAAAGAGAAGGATATGTTGAATATGAGGAAAGGCTAGATGAGAAAGAGGATGTTGGAAGTAGAGATGCTGAGGTAGATCAATTAGGAAGTAAAAATAGGTCATAGTTAACTAAGGTACTTTTTACTAGAACTAGGAAGGAAATTTCCTGGTAAAATGTTAAATTTGAAGGTAGTAATATTAAAGGTTTGAATTTGAAACAAGAAGAAGTTGGAAATAAAAATCATTCATTTCAAGGGTACACATCCCCCAAGCCCACTTTATTTATAGAAGGTACATAAAGAGAAGTTGACTCAAGCTAGTTTGATTCTTTTACCAACAAGTTTGGAAGGATCAATACAAAAACCAAATAGGTGTTAGAAAGAAAGAATTTATAGGAAGTAAAATTATTGGTTACCCTGAAAAGAATAGTGTGATCTAGCCTATAGGCATAATAACCACTACACAGTCACTCAATTGTATAATGACCAGTGTATAGACATTGCCAGTTATAGTTACTATTATTTAGACACTTGCAACAACAACTAAAATCCCATCAAATATGGCACTTCATGTAGGTATGTTTATACCTTTAATTCTATATGATGGATCTTTGAATCCATAATAGTACTTAGTTACATGCGAGATGAAATGGGTTATAAAAGGGGTTACATCGGATGATGTGAAGAAATGAAAACTCATAGGAAATTTGGGAGGATGTGATTTAGAGTTCATTTGTAAAATAAATACTAATACCCTAGATTGAAAACAAGTTAAATATTTTATGATAGCAAAATTCAAAGTAAAAAAATGCTCTAGTCAACTGATCAAAGATCTAAAGGAGATTTGGAAAAAATCAAGATAAACAGTTGGAGAATATGATCACAACTTATATGATGTAATGAATAAAATTGATTTTATATAGAAGATAAATATAAAGCTACTATATTTGTAAAAGGTTTATAATGCAGAATAAGGTTCACTATCGTGCAAACCCAGTTCTCCACCAAAGTTGATGTTTGATCTACTTCCATTACAGTTGAAAAAATAGAAGACTGCGAATTTTCCCTTCATAGGATCAAAAGTAAAAGATAAGTTAGATGATTTTATAAGGAGGACAAATGAAATGCATGAAAATGACAAGCCTAAATTAAGTTTATGGTGTGTAGAGTGTGGTCATGAGGGACATCATATAAATGATTGCCTAAAAATCAAAAAAAAAATTTGTGAACTTTGTAGGGTAGTTGGACATCCTACCTCCAAGTGCCATCTCTTCCAATGATATATTTATAAATCACACATCATGTATTGTAATTTTTATAAATCTACAAATCATGATGAGACTAGTTACTGTGCATTGTAAGAGTTAAATCAAGATATAACAAAGAACATATTTTTAGTTGTGGCCCAATAAATACCCACTGTGAAGCAAGTAATTCCAAAACCAGAAGTGGAGATGACAAATATGACTCAAGGTAGTCTAGGATGGGTGCCTTCATTGCCATAATATTAGATGTCATCATCACCATAGTACCAACCACAAGGCCTAGCCATTTGGAATAATTCATCATCTACATAGTATTAATATTTTGGATAGTATGTGAAACCATAAAACAACACAAATATTCAATAATAATAGGCAAATTGGACTCCAATTTATCCTCAACATTAGTATAGAGGATATGATGCACATATAAATCAATAAGGAAGATATAATGGACAATAGTCCCAAGGTTGGGGATATCAATAAAATAGAAGAGGCTATAGAAGAGGATATTGGGGAGGATATTATGGTGGATATTAAGTGGGTCACAATAATGATAATCAACAAAATTGACCACCCATACAATGTTATCTATGTGGAGCATATAATCATTATTCGAGGAACTATCCAACAAATCCCCAAAGGCAAGTTTATTTTGTATATTGTAGGATCGAAGGTCAACCTGAAATATAAGACTACCCTATTTTAGGAAAATAAAGAAAGGATAAGTCAGTACCCAATGCAAACATGATTAATTCATAGCCAAAGGAAAATGCATTTGTGCACGTTTTCACAAGGAAACAAAGGGATGAACTAGGGTTACCTTCATTAGAGATGTCTCAATGTCTAGGTATTATAAAATTTTAGTAGGATAAATATCTTGACCCTACAACTAAAAATAGTTTAATTTATCAAGCTACATAGGTATTATAGGAAATACAACAAAAACTAATTTATGATGAGGATAAAACTGCTATTGATGCTCAAATGTAAGGGAAAATTATTCAAATCATGTAGTAAGATGGCATTGTTAATACTTTGACAAATATAATGAAACTACTCAACACATTACACAATGAGGACATATCCTAGAATATCATGAACCTCCTTCATAATCTTTTGGAGTGTGCAATGATGATAGATAAGGGCTAACAAAGTAGTTTGGTATGTCAAGACCAAGAAGCCATGAGATGTGGATTCATGACTAAACATCGAGTTAGATAGATATAAAATCCTAAATTTAGTATTTGAATTTGGTAGTACTATTAATATGATTCCTCATTTAACATGAGAACCCATTGGCTGACCAACTTTGAGTTATAGTCTAGTAACAATAAGCTTAATGAATTATGACAGAGTCAAACCTATTGGTTAACTAGAATATGTTGAAATTAAAGTAGCTGAACTTAACTTATGAAGAGACTTATAGGTCATTGACATGAAGACAAAAGAGACCCATTACCCTACCTTAATTGGTAAGAAAAGGGACTACAATGGACTAATGACTATTAATACTATGCATAATCAGTTAGAAGTACATTAGAAAGATAAAATAGTAGTCATGCCTCTAAATAAATCTGAATAGAAGCCATATATCATCCCTAAGGAGTCAGAGTCTCCTTATGCTTATTATGACAACAATTGGTTTAATGTGGGGACAATTAAAGATAAACTAGGGTGTGCAATGTTTAATGTCATAAGTGGAAGCCCAATACTACATAATAGGAATAACCACTGGTATTTAAACTAGTTATCATAAAGTCATTGATCAAATAGGTTTAAATTGAAGAATGTGTTTCTCCTTTAGTATGTTCACAAATAAGATCTAAGGTAGAATTTTTGTATAATAATAGTGAAACTATGATGGATTACATTGAACCTACCCCTAAGGAAATCCTACCCTAGGATTCAACATCATCCATAAGTGGTGACTCAGATGCACACATCCTAAATTGGTCTTGTAGAGATCATGAGTTGAGAACTTTATGCATGGTGTTCACTATATAATGACAAATAGCTCAATATTTTATGACCAAGGACCTTAATCCATTAATCATGAGGCTTGAATACCATGTACCAGAGGTAGAAAAATTATTCAATGAACTCAACTATGTACTAAAAGGAAATGTTGTAACATGGTGTGCTATGCATAAAAACATAGATATGTATTGGGAGGATGCATATGAAATATTTCATGAAAGGTTTTAACTACCAAGTAGTATAAAATCAAAATGGCCCTTCTTTCAAGAGGGTCAATATCTATAATTGCACATACAATAGTGCATGGATATATGGCCTACATAGGGAGTAGAGATTCAATATTGGGTGCCCATATTTAGTCATACCCTTGCACTTCTTACAACAATATGTTACATACATCAAGAGTGTAGAAGAGAACACAAACACTGGCCATAAATATAAAAGGATTTTATCCAAACTTTTATATTTGAAGATGATAATCCTTTAGTACAAAATGCCCTGCAAAAGATCAAAGTTTTTTTATGTCAGAGATGTGAAAAAGATTTAAAAAATGTTAATGAATCATATTCTCATCAAGAAGATGCATAGGATCTAGATTTTTCACTATAAAATTATAAAGATAATAAAAAATATTAGCTCCAAATTCATCCTTGTAATAAGATAAATAATGATCTAACAGAGTCTAGTGATAGTGATAGTGATAGGGATCTTGATTTAGAAGGGTTATTTGAACTGTAGTGTGAAGAGGAGCCTAAACTAGTATAAAACATAGATCAAGTAGAAGAAAAGAAATTGCACAGTATTGAAATCTTGTAATGGGAAGGCAATCACATTTTACAAGATACTATGCCTACTAGATCAAGAAAAATATATTAGGAACCATTGTGAAAGACTCAAAGAAATATTGGGACAAAAGAGACCCCTAAGCTTGCAATAGTAGGAGATTAGTGGGGACAAGAGTAGATATCTAAATACCTATAACTATTAAGAGACTACTAGGATGTGTTTCCAAGTAAATTTTTAGAGGTAAAAGGTGTAGATCCATCCTTGGGAGAGATGCACATTGAGATAAAGGAATGCACACACCCAATTAAAAAGTGACCCTATAAACTCAATCCTAACATGAAAACTAAAGTAAAGGCTAAATTAGATCAAATACAAGAATATAGAACTATTTATCTAGTTGAGAAGGTATAATGGGTGAGCCCCATAGTGGTAAAATCTAAGAAGATGGGAGAAATATGGGTGTGTGGGAATTATCATGCACTCAATGATGCCTATGTCAATGATCCATTTCCTATCCCTTTTATTAATGAAGTACTTAAATATATCATTAGACATGAGGTATATTCCTTTATGGATGGTTTTAGTGGGTACCACCAAATTCTAATTTCTAAAGAAGATAAGGTAAAAACTACCTTTGCTACTGAATGGGGGTAATTTCCATATAAGGTAATGCCATTTGGTTTAAATAATAAACCTGATGTCTTTTTTAGAGATATGGTAAATGAATTTAAAGACTTCATTCATGATTTTTTGGAGGTTTATCTAGATGACTGGTCAATCTTTTATTTGTTTAAAGAGCACTTGTCAAAGCTAAGATTGATGCTAGAGTGATGAAGGGATTTTTGCATCACTTTAAATTAAAAAAATGTCTATTCTTTACACCTTTTGGTGTCTTGTTGGGTCACATAGTGTGCAATGATAGAATTTTGGTTTATCAAGCTAAAATTGATCTTATAATAGGAATGCTACCTCCTACAAACTCAAGTGCACACCTTTCTAAGTCATACTAGATATTATAGGAAATTCATAAAAGGATATGCAACTATATAACAGCCATGAAAAAGCTACTACAAAAAGACAAAAAATTCAAATGGACTCTAGAGTGTCAAAAAACATTTATTGAGTTAAAGTAGAGGTTGGTAACAAAACCCATCTTGGTATTTCTTGATTGGAAAAAACCATTTTATGTACATGTGGATACTTTAGGTACTACAATAGGAGCCATCTTATCACATCTAAGAGAAGGTGGGATAGACCATGTAATACATTTTACAAGTTCAAAAATCTCAGTTGTGGAAAAAAATTACACAACCAATGAGAGAGAATCACTTTCCATGGTGTTTACATTACAAAAATTTAAGCATTACTTTATGGCTACTCCTTTTGAGTTTTTTACAGACCACCAATCATTGTAATACCTAGTCAATAAACCAATGCTATGGGGATTGATCTTTAGGTCATTGATGCTCTTCCAAAAATTATATTTCCAAATCAATGTGAAACTATGATGGGAGATTGAGGGCTGGATCATCTCAACTGACTGCATAATGGGGAAGAACTAGAGGAAATTGAAGATGAGTCTCTTGATGCACATCTATTTAGAATTGTTGTAGTTATTGATAACATGGAGGACAACACAAACTTATAGGAACAAATAAATTTTATTTCACATTATACAAAAAGGAATAATAAATAAATGGTTACCAAAGCTATATCATATAGCCTCATTAATGGTTTCTTGTACAAGGTGGGTAAAGATGATGTATTATGCATGGTAGTTCTAGAACATGAGTGACCCTAACTACTCTAAGAATCTCACCAAAGCATTAAAAAAATACATTTCATAGGAGATGATACTACTCAAAAAATAATTTATTGGTTTATGGTAGTCTACACTTTTTTAGGATTCACACAGAGTTTCCAAACATTATGACATCTGTCAATGAATGCGTAAGCCTAATCAATGAGATGAAATGATTTTGGTTTCTATGATTGCATAATAACCTTTTAAACAATGGGGAATTGATTTTTTTAGACCTATAGCTCCCTTGAATAAGTGCAGTCAAGCTAGATACATTATCATGACAACTGACTATTTCAAAAAATGGGTAGATGCTACTACTACTCCAAACTATGGTGCAAAGGATGTTGACAAGTTATTATATGAAAACATTATCACACATTTTGGATTTCCAATTAATATAATAAGTGATATAGGTATTTAATTTCTCAATAATACTATTAAGACTCTCATGGAAGAATTCTTGATATCACACCATAAAAGTACAACTTACCATCCATAGGCTAATGGATAGGTAGAAGCATCAAATAAAATCTTGGGTAAGATCCTGACAAAAAATTGTAATGTCCAAAGAGATGATTGGGAGGATAATATTCCTAAAATTCCATTGTCCTATCACACACATTATAAGTAAGCCACTAGATTCACTCCATTCCAATTAGTATATATCCTTGAGGTAGTAATGCCTATGGAATACATTGTACCTAGTCTATGCATTATAATGATACTAAGGTTATGGGATCAAGATTCATTAAGGGTGAAATTGATGGGTTTCACTAAAATGGAAGAATATAGGGTAAAATCATAGTGGACCTAAAAAATCAATAAACAAATTTAGAAAGCATGGAATGATCATAATCTGTGATCCAAATAATTCTACCTAAATCAAATGGTATAGTTTTATGAGAGAAGATTTAAAGCATTCCTAAAAAATATGTGCATATGATGAAAAGGAACCTATATCATTCAAAAATTATCACCATAGGGTACGATAGTGGTAAAATATTTATAGGGAATCATTTGACTAGGGTGAACCAATGGCTGTAGGCTTAAGCCATATCTTCTTTAATCTCTATCATGTTGATAAAAATTGAGTGGGTGGTCAGTACTACCATGTAGTTAGGATTTTATTTAATGTTGTTTTTTTATATATTTTATTTCTTAATTTATAATGTTTTTTATTATTCTTTTTACATTGCAACACATCACAACCACCACAACTAGTTATCATTACAGAATGCAACCACCTGGATGAGACAACTCACCTAGGATAATTAGCCACCACTACACCAAGCTTTGTAATTAGGTTTGAGAAAGTGGAAAAATGATAGGTATAGTAGATGGAATGCCAATGGTTAGGTTAGACCATTAATAACATGGTATTTCAAAATATTGTAGTATTTTGAAGTAAATTTGGTAATAAAATGATAAGTGGATGCATAAAACAAATTGATTAATTGAAGGGACAACTACTCACCAGAAATAACTACCAAAATTAAATCACACATCCTAGGCACCAAACACCCATATCAAGATGTTTTAAAACATTTAATATTAATTATAAATAAAATATTCATGTGCATTCAATCAATGCTTTCAAAGGAGGTAATGACATAAATTTAGGTGCCAAATAACTATAAAAGAAAGGGATATGGACAATGTTTAGAAATTACATCCTCCAGCTAAGACAATTTTTTTGTGATTGACCTTTTGAATATATATTTGTGAATAAATTTCATACCAAGGTGCAATTCCTTAGATTAATCATTAGCTTCTCTCATCTATCTAACCATGAATAAATGTCAGCTATTGATCCCACTATTTGATGATTGGGAGGAAATGGGAATAGGGATAGGGCTATGATAAATGAAATAAAATGATATAGAACCCTTTGATTTCATTGATGGGGTGGAAGCTAATATATTTTCTCAATAATCCTAAAGAGAATCACAAATAAGAACTTTAACACTAAAACATACACTCTATGGTTCTAACATTGAAAGGTTACTCAAGCTACCTACATTCAGCCAGTTAGATGAAGTCATGATGACATTTTTGAGTTAGTAAAACCAAGGTGTTATTCATTTAGATCAAGATATTACCGTATAGTATAATGTACACTCAATGTTAAGATAAATTGGCATGCCCAATCATGGTAAATCTCTAATGTAATACAAGCCTATAGTGCCACCATTTCACTTAGACATCAGAGAAAAATACACCACTAGGGAAGGAAGAGGAAGTCCTATTGATTTAATTGTGAATGATTTATTGTGAATCATGGTCCAATGTATTACTAGAATTATTTTTGCAAACTAAAAATCATGAAAAGTAAAAAATAAGAGGCATCATTGACATTGCATACCGAATGATGAAGCTGTATGAGGATTTCAATTGGCCTAATTTTTTAGCATTTGAGCTTACCAAAAATATTGAAAAGGTAATTTAAAGAAATAAACAAACCTTTTAATATAAATTATTGGTATTTCTGCTATGTTTTTCTTAGTATAAGTCTCCACTAGGGCCAATAAATGTCACTAATGTTTTTTGGCTTGGTAATGCCTTCATAAGTATTACATGGACCAAAACTAGTCAATATTATGAACAATTGGGGTGGTTTAATGCATGGTGGCTAGAATCCCTCACACTAATTAGATCATATACTATGATTATTTAGGATGTCATGTAGTATTTGGGTTAACATGTGTCTATTACCAAGATGCATAATGGCATATGGATAAAGGTACATGAGTTGGCTACCCCAACTGTCACCCTAATGCCATTATTAATTTCACTAGTTGAAGTAAAGGTTGAGTTTTATTGACAAATATCCTTAGATTCAAGGTCTATACCTCCATTAAAAACCATTCCTCTATAGGCGTAGAAATAATAGGTAGAGTAAGTACCTATACACCAACTCACATATATGACACAACTACAAGCTCCAACATAACTAGAGAAAATAACAAGGAAAGCACATTGCACAAAGCCTCTCCACCTCTACCAAAGAAATGAACTTGATAAGAAAAGTCATGGATTGATCACCCCATGGTTCCATGAATATCCACTGAGTATAACCTACTTGAGATGGGGGTAGAACAAAAATAAGTGCTTTAATCAATGCTAGGAGACATTGACACTAAGGTGTATAATGTAGAGGCATAAAATGAATTCTTCTTTTGTAAGGTATTAAACACTTGCTAAGTGAAAAATTAGGCAAGGAAATACCCTTGGGTTGATATCACTTAACTACCTAATTCTATTCTTATTAACACTATATGACAAGAAGCAACTCAACATAAATTAGAAGCAAAAATCTTTTCAACAAAACCAACTACAAGATTATCTATTACACATGTTGTAAAATGATTTATAGAAGATATCCCTACATAAATCTTGTTTAGGTGATGATGCACACATCTAAATATGAATCCCTTGTAAACAATGTGGGAAAGGATGGTTTCTTTTGGATCACCTATAGAATAAAGTAGTGCACAACTAGCTCAACAACCTTAACCTTAAGGAGTGAAGAAATAAAAGAAGACACTCAAACCTCTAGCTAAATCCATAAAAAATAAGTTTATACAAAAAAAATAACTAGGTGAAACAAAATTATCTAAATAGATTGAATCAGATGAGATCATCAAGGGAGAAGAGGAACCCATGGATACAACCATGGTTGGGGAAGAGGAGGAACAACAACCTGAGTGGGGTGTACTTTTGCCTGAGGTGAGACAATAAGAATAAAGCACATAATAATCACAAGAATAAGAGATCATTCTAACATTAACACAATAAGAAGTTGAATAGAGTCCATAATCGAAGCAGTAAGATTCATCTATGGATAAATAAAATAAAGGTGAGTAAGTAAAGGCTATGTAGAGGTAAGCCAAGGAAGTTGAATCCAAAAAGAAGAAAGAGGAGGAAGCTGAAGCTATATGCAAGCAGGCTAAAGAAGTAGAGGCAAAGAAGAAATAATAAGAAGAATATCAAAGGAAATATTAATAGGCCCAAGCCATATAGAATAAATAATAGAAGCAAGCAACCAAAGCTAAAGTTGAAGTTTAATCCAAAGCTCAAGTTGAATCTAAATCCAAAGCCAAGGCGAAAGCCAAAGTGGAAGCTAAATCCAAGGTTAACATAGAGGCCAAAGCCAAATTCCAAGCCAAATCTCAACAAATGCTAAATAAGAAGCTAAATAACAAGCTAAAGTTGAGAATAAGGCCAAGTAGAAGTAACAACCAAGGATAAAGAGCTCAAGGATGCACAAGTTTAAATAGAGGTAGCATCCACCAGTCAAACTAAGGGAAGTGAAGTAGTGGAGGTTCCTAGTCAATGGATACGGGATGTCCCTATTATATCCAACTAATAAACTACCTTATTGATTCTACTTTCTTAGTTTAAACCTACTCCTATGACATATACCACTACATCCATGTCACTTATGACCACGACGATGAAAACATCATTGTATGTAACCCAACTATCGCTGTCAAAACATATTGAAGGATTAACCATGTTATAGGTTTCCATTCCTCAGAGGGTTTTCAAATTTGGAGAAATAAGTCCTAAGGGTGTGGGATGAAAAGGTTGAAGTAGAGGAGATGCTAAAAAATGTGAGGTAGTTAATCAATAATGCATGTCCCACCCTACCTATGCAAGTATTAGGTGATCAAATCATGTTAACAGATAAATAATTCATGGATCTATTGATAGAACTTATAAAGAGCTGGGGAGATACATAGATTTTTTTAACACTAATCACATAAGGACAAGCCCTTAGGTCATAAAAAGAGACTACATGTCAAATCTTAGTATAATATAAGAAGGTCTTAGACACTAATACAATACAAGCCAAGAAACTAACCTAAGATATGCTCAACTGGAGATCATATTTGAATTAATCCCTAATCATTGTGCAACCTAAATTTTATACTGTTGACAAAGCTGAAGCTATTTTGGAGGATCAAATGGAAACTATAGAGAAGATGAGTAGGACACTCAAACAAATACTAGATTATTAAGATAATACTATATATAAGCTACAATTATGGCATCATGAAATAATGCACAACACTTTTATAGCCATTCAAGCCTAGAGGACAATAGATAGATTGAATGAGCTCATTTTGGATATGCAGTAGAAACAATCTAATGACAAGGTGTTTCTTACAACCGTAGAAGATGAAGACCTAAAAAACATGATTATGATCTAGGTACCACTATGTATTTTACTTGTAATGGTACATATGTACTTATTGATTAGAAAATGCTCAAGCAAGATCTAGTTTAAGTTGATCTAGCAATTTGATAGATAATAAATGAGCCCTAGTTCATTCCTCCATAACAAATTCTACAAATCATACAGGAGAGGGAGATCAAGGTTTAAAGACAATATTCATAGATACCCTTGGTAATGGATACATCAGGAGCCACTAGGCTAACAACTAATCAACAATAATAAACTGTAAATTATTCCATCAAACCATCATCTTAGCCATAGTAGTAATGTTTGTGATCTACACTTTTTTAACTTCCAATAGATTTACATTTTTTTTAGATAGTATAAACATTAGGAGAGGGGCCATATTGGTTGAAACCCCATATAGGGTGGCCACCTAGTTATGATAGTCTATTGAAAACCTGAAAGTGTAGTAAGCTAGTATGTTAGTTGAAAACCTAAAAGGGTGGATAAGTAGTGTATAAAGGTGAAAACTGATAAATGACACTTGGAGTGATTACTATGACTTTCATTTAGGACTTATCTTTCTAGTATAGCTCATCTCAACTTGCACATTTGTCTTGAGATGAGACAAATAATTAAGTCCATGCAAGTGTTTAATGTGAAATGAAACTTGATAAAACCATGAAGTATATAAGATAAACATGTGTGAAGTGTTTGATTTTATCTTTTGTATAGTTTTGTATGTATTCAAAATTAAAAGTTTAATCGAATAATTGGAGAATGTGAAGAGTCTTTCATTTTATTTCTCAAAAGGTTGGAAGGTGAAGAGACAACAAGATTTTAAAAGACTATAAATAGTATTTTGATGTAATAAAATATAGTTTTATGTGTTGATAGAGATTAATATAAATTATCCTAATATGATTTTTCCTTATTTTATTTTATGCATGGTGTATTCATAGTCGATTACTCTATTTTGTTTTATTTTGTAATCTGATGTAATATAGATTATATTTCTATTATATTATATATATGCTTTACCCTACTCTTTGGTCTAGTTAAAGATGTTGTATATGGATTGTACTATTTACATCTCTTTATCACCTATTATGTTCTCCAATGAATACATTATCCCTATAATTAACATGTTCTAGTGTAACTTCAGGGAACCTCTACTGACAATGGTGTAGTGAGTGTGGAACCAAATTGGATGTACTATGCTAAGATGGTTTTCAGGTTTGAGAGGTGTAGAATGATGGATAGATGAGAGAATTAAGAGTTTTATAGAGGAATAAGCATAAAGAGTCTAAAATACTACAAATGAGATCATCCAAGAACACATCTATGGTCAAATCTATGATTTTTTTTGCTACCCACTAGATTTGATGGGTAGCCACTCATCATAAGATAATGCTCTATAGAAAAAAATAATGCATTACAAGAAATAGAACATGATTACCTTGAAACAAGAGAATGAACTACTTGTGGATATCTTGAGGATGGGAATTAGGTCCTCCATGAAAAACCCGACAATAAATTTGATCCCATACAACATGTGATTGCCCTCCCACAAGGTAATTGTGGGGTGAAGTAAGTTGAATTTAGAAGCCAGGTAGGGTAGAGAAAAGGCCTTCAGGTAGATGATAAATATGTGTCCATGTATGATTTTCAAACTCATTCCACACACACACATATTTACTCCATATATCTATGGATTCACTATTCAAACTAGAGAAAAGGCCTTCAGGTAGATGATAAATATGTGTCCATGTATGATTTTCCAACTCATTCCACACACACAGATATTTACTCCATATCTCTATGGATTCACTATTCAAACTAGAATGATAAATGTGATGTCATCAATCCACTACTACAACTAGCCAATCTTCCCACGTTATTTTTTGAACTAGAATATCATTCAACCAATATCCACACCATTGTTAATGATGGTTTAGTGGAAGCACATAAAGTAACCAGATCTACAACTAAAATAATATACACCAGATTTGTAAGCTAAATAGTAAATTATGGAAACTATAAATGAAGATAGACAAGAACAAACCTAAGACTTAATTGATATTTCTCTATTCACACAACTAGTCTACTTTACACTTTACCATACAATTGACTATAAAGGCTTCCAAATGACTCTTCAAATTACTCTATGAATCTTCCTTTCTAAAAACTCTTTGACTCCTTCTTGACACCTTATCTATCTATTTTCTATTTTTATTATAAATAATGGTAAATAATTGTAAATATTATTTCCCTTTATCCTTGCTAGCACATATAAATCTGAATCATCATAAAAAATCTCTTTTCCTGAGAAAGTGATGAGAGGTGTAGCTGGCACTGTTGTATGATATACCCCAATGATATTATGTATGGGGTGAGTATCCTCTATAGTAGTATGATAGGATGCCGATGGTGGATGATCCTAATATGTGTAGTGAACACCTAAAGTGCCTCCTACCTCATTAACTATATGTTTTGGAAATGGATCAAAAAATATCTTTAGTGCCTTAGATTTCATTGGTTGAACTTTAGGTGTCTATGTAGGTGTGCCCACATCAATGATATTTGCCTCTATCAAGTCATGTATCTTATGTCTTAAAATGATGGATATATTTATAATATGGTCTTGTGCCCTATGATAGTTTTAGAATGTATTAGAATCATAGTTATTTTAAAGAGGCCTAGTTGTATCAATATCTTTGATGGGAGGGAGAGATATGACATTGCATTTTAAGAGTTGATGTAAAACACATGTTGATGATTCAAGAAGATTTTTGAAAACTCTTCATGTAAGAGCTAATAAAATTAAGTGAGGAGGTGGTTCTGAAGCTACATTCATTTTGGTCTTTTGATCATTCTTGTTTTCACTAGGTTTAACCTTGTATTGAGGCTTATTAATACTCTTATTAGTTGAATCTGATCTAGTTGTGTATTTTAGTTTGCCCATAGAGAGAATCTTGACTTCCCTTTCTTTCATTATGTGGCATAAATCTGTGAATGTTGGAAAATTATTAAATAATATAGCCTCATGAAATGTTGGTAGTAGACTTTATTTGAATATGTTTTGGAGCTTTCTATCTATCATGGGACTAGTCATCTTTGCCAATATAGTTTTATATTGCAAGAAATATTCTGCTATAGGTTCATTGGATTTTTGATTAAGTTGAGCCACTTGAGTATATGAAACCTTATCACTAATTTTTATTGAAAAGTGTGCTAAAAAAATCTATAAATGGATTAAATTTAGTGATGGAATGATTTGGAAGATCATGAACCATTATAAGGCATAGTCCTTTAGACTTCATGGGAAAAACTTAGTAAGGAGCCAATCACTGGACATATAATGCAAACATGCTGCATGGAAAGATCATAGATGTTGATCTAGGTAACCCTTACCATAATATAAAGTAAGCTTAGGTGCCACAAATACAAATGGCAAAGGATTTGCTACTATATGTTGTGCTAAAGGTTTAAGTAAAAGAACATGAAAATACAAAGTATGTGATGGTCTAGTAATACCCTGTCGAAGATGTAACACCTTGGCCTATATATCATGGATCTCATTCATAAGGTATTTTACATATGGAGAGGAGGAACTAGCCATAGGCGGTGTTCCCATTATTGAATGTTATCATGTTAAAATAGGTTATTGTATAAGCTGAGTTGCCCCCAAAGTAGGTGTAACAATATTGTTATCTAGGGGAGTAGAAGATTGACCATTATTTGATTGTTAAAGTTATTCATGGATAATATTGATAAGGTAATATTGTATATATGAATGTTTTTAAATGAAATATTACAATTTTCTCTTATTAGTTTCATCTAATTGGTTATTGAATTCTACCATTGTAGGTTGGGAAGTAGGAAAATAAATAGCTATATATTTTGACCCTCTAAATAAATTTAATCTATGAAAGATTAAAATAATTAAATATTGAAACAAATATGAGATTTTGGAAATAATATTTGAGCATAGAAAATAAAAGGATACAAACCCCAAGAGCATTTAAGGCTAGGGTTTGGTAGTATTCAAAGTAAGTCAGGTTCACCAAATGAATTAAATTTTTAGGGTTATGGAGTGTAAACCTTAGGTTATTAAAGGGTCTAAATATAGTAAATCAAGGTATAAAATATGAAATAAATAAAACCACTAACTTGTGAAATAACTAAACTAAAATGATATTTCTAATAATATCAATAAAGGAGACAAATGAATAGTTAGCTAAAAACTCCTTATGATGAAGGATTTGAAGGCTAAAAACTGGTACATGAGCTATTCTAAGTGTCACAAATAGGATCTAGGTGTCAAAAACCCTATTGGACAATAGTTTCCTACCCTAGACAATGGAACCATGATGATAGTGTCTACTTATGGCACTAGTGTCCTCTATGCAAGAATTATTTTGATCTTCTAGGAGCACCTATGTTTGAGTCTACCAAGTCTATTTCTATGTGAATAAACCCTGATTCACTATCTATGACCTATTATGACTAATTTTTTATGCAAAACCTAGACCTCCATGTGACTAGGGCATTTTACATGGAATAAGTAGTAAACATGTGGTTTTAGTTGGGTAGGCTAGACATCCTCAACACCCTACTATGATGAGAATTACCTACATACCAATAATATGAGGAGGGATCAATCCCAATGTAATTATCCCCACCTAAGTGCTGGTTCAAGTTCAAATGAAGCTATTATTAATGTTGGTTTGTGTTCTTTGAGTGAGGCTCAATACTATAAATCTATGTATTTTGAGCTTAGAAGGGTTGTAGATGATTGTATGTAGAAGTAGGGTAGAATAGGGATGGATAACCTTGATTTTTCACACCTTATTCTAAGATTATTTATGTTCATTTACATCTAATTTCCATCTAGTGGGTAAAGGGATAATAGTCATGTATATATATTGATCTGGTACTTGTGCATGGTTTAAGATAGGTATAGGCCAAATCTAGGTGCATTATGAATTTAAAATTTATCCATTAGAGCTCAAAATAGGGAAAAGGAAAATAAAACCTAAATAGGACAATAACACCAAAATAAGACAATAACATTATGGTGCAATTATCCACTTATGGCATTGGTGTCTAGGTGGTAGAAATTGAATCACTAGTGGCTTGGATGCCTAGGGGTTTGGGACTAGTTTTGAGATGTCTTAGGATGTGTGTGGCCTACATGAAAGCTAGATAAGTGTTTAAATAGGCCCTAAGATAGGTCTAGGGTTGAGATAAGAATGGGTGGTCTCAAGTAACACTCTTGGCACTCAAGTGTCATTTTTAGATCTAGGTAAAAATTTCCCCCTTTAAATTATTTGGTGTATGGATAAAATGTGCAAAGAGTGTATTTTTATGATCTATGCCATCAATTATCAAACCTAGATATTTATCTTGATCATCATACCACTTCTTTCAATGTTTGTACAAATGTTTTAATTAATTTAATTATTGATTGTGATTTAATAATAAAATATACAAATAAAATAAAATAAAAATATTGATTTTTTTTTAATAATTGATAATTATTCAGTTATAACAAATAATTTTGTAGAGACATAATTCTATCTACCGCTTCTAATTTACCCCTTATTTCTTTAAGAGAAACACATGGATTGTAAACCCCATACTTGAATTCTTAACAATACAGACATTGTTGAATTATTTTTCCATACTCTTTTAAAATATGCATATGTAATGAAATTACCATTTCCTGTAGAAAATTCAACATATTCTTTGTATAAGTTATACATTTCTTTCCTTGTGAAATTATATAGAACATGTACCATGTTACTATCTAGCATGCATAATCCATACCTATAAAATAAGTCACGTATCCATGAAATTGGAATGTTTTTCAATGGCCCATTGTCTCATCCATGATGTGATTTTGAATAAACTATAGGATATTTTTCTAGTTGCTTTTTAATTCATGATAGACAAATATTATCAATTAAGTGAATTATTTTGAATGCCTTTACATAGAATAACACATTTCCAATGAAATAATAATAAAATATCAATGTATATATCATTCACCCCACTAAATATGATTTTTACATGTTTTTATTCATTTAAAAGTATGCCTTTTTTTCTAAGGCATATTTAGTGTCTATACCTTTCAAACATTTCTTCTGACAAAATTTAATTAAAATCAAATCATTGATAGAGCTTAAAATTGTGAGCAATTCTTTCCTATATCTTGTATAACTAGAATGATTTGGATTGATATAAAAGGTATAATCTTATTCATAGTCCTCATCCCATATTTAATGCTTCTTATCATTTTCTCTATTGTGTTTATGGGATTATCATTATCCTCACTAGCAATAATATCCTCATCACTAGTAGGAATATCATCCCCACTATCATTGCACTCAACATTGTTAGGAGACTCAATAAGAGAATACCCACCACCTCAAATTACTACAGATGAATGAATTAGAATGCAATATTCATTCTTAGGCTCACCATCATATTCATTCTCAATGTCATCAATAAGAGGAATATCAAACTTAATAGGTCAATGATCACCATCTTCACCAACGTCACGAGATCTGCCATGAAACTCTTAACTTGGAGGAAAATCATCATCATCATGAACACTATTAGAACCATTAAATTCACCACTTGGAGGAAAGTATTCATCATTAATAACATAATCATCTGTGCCTTTAAAATCATCATCATCATCATTATTGGTACCTTTGAATTCCACACTCGGAGGAAAGTATACATCATCATCATCATTTGTGCCTTTAAAATCCCCACTTCAAAGAAAGTATTCATCATCATCATCATCAATGCCTTTAAAATCCCCACTTAGAGGAAAATATTCATCATCATCATTTATGCCTCTAAATTCCCCACTTAGAGGAAAATATTCATTAGTATTAATACCATCATTATTTAAAACATCATCATATATAATGATGCTACCATTTATATCTCCACTAATAATAAGATATTTATTCACATCATCATTACTAACACTTCTATAATAATCATCAGAGGAATATATATGTCATCACTGATGTCATTGATGCTTCTATTAAATTCATCACTAAGAGGAAATTTATAATCCAAATCATTTAAATTGTCATCAAAATCATAACTTATAGATAGATTTTGAACATTATCCACATCATTGATGGTATTATCAAACTACTGATAAGAAGTATTGCCATCATATTATTCCTCTTCATAATTGGTTCCTTGAAATTATTCATAATTAAAAAGTTTTTTGTCAACATTCTCAATTTCATTACTTGCATTACAAAAAAACTCATCAATGGGTGAAAAATATAAATTTTAATTGACATTGGAGGTATTTCCATTGTATTATTTAACCCTTTTTGGAAATAAGGGTAGGGAGAATAGCCTAATCAACTAAAGAAAAAACTATTATATAAGTAGGCTAATTAAATAATTCAAATTCACAATATTTAATTACAGTGTTGAATTATTAAAATATGCTAAGTATAGAAAGTATAATTCCAAAAAAATAATTGGAAATTAAAATAAATTTATAACAAGAAGAAGATGAGAATGCAAACAATTTCTAATCAATGCAAAATTATCCAAAATTGAAAGGATAGTTACGACTGAGTTGGAGTCAACTTCTAGGTGATGTAGACAATTCACAAAATGGACCAATGAGTGAAAAGTTATGATAAAAAAAAAAAAATGGGTTAAAAAATACATTATGGACCTAATCACATTTCAATTGAATTAGAATTTACACTTAAAAAAAATATATAATCCCCAATTCTAATCGGGCTTCCAAGCTTGAATAAAACTAAGGAGGAAATTTAAATAGGTTCAATACCTAATCAGAGGATCAAATCCTAATTAGAATTTATCTACATTAAAATGGGGCCCTAAAGACCCGATTAGGCTTAGGACCCCTGACTATGTCTATATTTATAAGCTTAGCATTTTTCATTTTAACTAGAGCTCCCACTCTACATAACATTAATTATTGAATATAAGAGGTCCCATAGACTCAATTAGGGCCTACAAGCTGATTATAACTAGGATGGGGGATGTGAGACCTTGAATTACCTATTCAGGGCTCAATCTCTAGTTAACATTAATTTCTATAAACTCAACATTGAAGGACCTAGTTAGGATTAAAACCCTGACTAGGTCTAAATACTTACAAAAATGAACACTCTAGACCTTTGCAAAAAATAACACATAAAAACCACCATGGGGTTAATTTGCAACCAGGCCATATATAATCATGTAAAAATACCTACTTTGAATTAGGTAAATCAAAAAACAAAAACTTAGACCTAATCAAACTTTAAAGTCTGATTAGGTCTATAATGACTCAAAACTTAACAGTTAGCCCAAATTAGTTATAGAAGTACAATTACAAATGGAAAGACCAAAATCTTGACATGAAGACCTAACCAAGAGTTGAAAACCTAATAAGGTCTTGAAATTTTAAAAATTCACACAAGACTACAACATACCTAATTTGGGTTTTGGGTAAGTTTTTTGAATATTTTCAATGTGCAATAAATGCATCAAAAAATCACTTTTTATCATAAATGCCAAATATGAAACTTTATCATACAAGCTTGGTAGTCACAATGGAGTAGGTTTTAGAGGTTGATTCAGCATGAAAACCAAAATGACCCTAAGAGAAGTTTGAGAGACCAAACAAACAAGATTTTAAAGGTAAACTAGGGCATCAAGATTATGTTTTCACACTAAGTGTAAAATATGAAACTTACTCACATGGACATGGTATATTCAACAAAGGTGGTCATAAGACTTGGTTTGACATGAAAACTAAGATGACCCACCAAATCAAATTGAGAGAGATGAGACTAATTAGCCTATGAGTGCAAGTAGGAGTGAAGCAAAAAATAAAACAAAAAGGTTCCATGTTTCCATAAGAGTTAGGGCATGTTGTGTAATAAAATAAATGGTTGGATATTTATTTTTCTTAGGAAAAACATTAGACCAGTCACTTTTTATACTTTGTAGTGTAATTTATATCCATATTTTACTTGTCTTTCCATTATACTATCAAAATTTATAACTGATAGGTCATTGTGGATTTGATTTTTGAAACAAATATTTTTATTAATATAAGGATTAAAAGTTTTGTTTACAATCTACACATGAATTGTAGTTGTGGTCATCAATATAATTACCTTATTCCCCTTAAACACTTACATCAAATTTGTTTATGATTTTTCATACATTTATCAAGTGAAAAATTGATTTATGGGATTTACTTGATTAGAGTTTTAGATTCTTCTTCATTATATCAGAATATCTCTTTTCTCTCTTCCATTTTTTTTGTCATTTTTATTGATAATTTATTCTAGGGTTTAATTCATCTAAATGTAATCTATTTATGCACATTTATCTTGATTTATTTCTCTATTTCATGACCATTTCATTATCACATTATTGAATGCTTAAATGCAATGGAATAAACAAATTAAAATCAACCACATTTATTTTAATCATAATTGTGAAGCATTGATTTCCTATTTGGGCAAACTCCATATATATGTTCTATTATTTTCTAAACAAGACTAAAACTCACATCAATGATAAATAAATGAACTTGCATTTTCTTCTAAGTTATTAAAAGGTTGAAATAGTGTCTGAATGGATTATCTATTACATTATGACCCAAAAATAACAGACCTTGGGGAGACCTTCAAACATCCTTTTAGGAAAGGATGAACATGTGACCATCCTACCTAGTGTTGGTGTATTGAATGATCCATCAATGTAATAGGGTGTGGAAAGCATAAAGGATTGATATACGACCAAAACAAATGATAAATTTCAAAATATTTTAGTTCAAGTCCTCCTTCTAGCTCTAGTATATTGATGGGCCATTCAACACACCAACATAATTGGCACTGGGAGGGATTGAATGTAAACATTTTAAAATTTATCATTCATTTTTAGTCTTGCATTCCTTTACACTTTCCACACCTTATTGCATGATTAAAAAAGACACCAAAATAATTAACACTAGAAGGAGGGCCAAACTAGAATTTAAATTGACAAAAATAAACTTTGTACTTTAGAGGCATTTCTCAAAATGAAAAATTCTAGGTATTAAAATTGGAAAATTGATATTTAAAACTCACTAACATAATTTTCCTGGCTTGGTGGAGGTGGATTTATTGTGAATAATCTAGGGACTACTCATGACTAGCCTAAGGATATCGATAAATTTTATCCTAAATACACATATGGTGGGATTCAAACTACTTAGGATCACATTCAAGCATTCAAAGATGCCTTTATCTAGACTTAAATCCAACTTGAAAACATGGCTTGTCATTTGTTTCCTTACTCTTTGGATGATGTTGCTTACAATGGTACCTTGATTTTTTAGATGGGTGTATCACCTCATGTACTACTTTTAAAAATGTATTCATTAATCATTTTATCATGCCCATAGAACTTGATGCCCTATAATATATATTTTATATAAAATGTAGGATGAAAAATGAACCCTTGAACATGTTTAATGTTCACTTGCACCAGTTATATAGGAGGTTGAAAGACCCATTCATATAAATGAAAGTGGTTTTCATTGAGATCTATCTAAAAATGTTAGACCCCTTAACTATTATTCTTATTTAAATAACTCCATCTAATCTTGCATCATTGACAATGATATACTAATAAGCCTTCACTATCAAACAACAATCAATGCCACATGGTTATGGTGTTGACTTATTTTATTTGTTAGGATAGCTAGGTGTTTACACTAAAAATACTTTGATTTATTTGCCTGTAAGTCAAACCATTGACTAATTTTCAACTTATAATCAAGCATTTCCTCAAGCTTGTAACTAATTAAACCTCTATGTCATAAATGAAAACCCTGCTAGTCCATTCAACACATGTAATTCTATTAATTTATCATTTAATTGACTAGTTGTTTTACCTTGTTTTAGTGATCAAGAATATTTTAGTTCTATTTTTAATCAATCATAATTTGTTACATGAGATTCCCAACAAGTAATACAAGGGATGACCTATGAGACCATGTTTCTAAGTTAATAATTCATTATCTACAAATATAAAAATGAGAGAAGTATTGAAGTGGACATGTTTATAGAGACTGTTTCATTAATTAGGAAAGAACCAATCCAAGAAAGTAGTGATGAGGATGAGTCTATTGATAATAGTTGATTTAGATAAGTTTGTGGATGAAAACATGAGTAACAATGATTTTATTTATAAGAAGACAAAGTAGAAATTCCCTATAATCAGGATGAAGATGAAATGGAATAATTGGAGAATTTAGATATAGAAGATGCATATTATGCATGTGAAACACACCTATCATATATTGTTATTCCTAAATTTTGAGATATGATTTAGGAATTTCAACATTTTGACTGTAGTAGTTTAGTTCTTTTCTCATCATTCAAGGTAGCTGAAGTAGAAAGAGGAAACATTGAAATTGGTTGTCCCTACAAGAAAAAAGTACTAAATGAGCTCAAAAATAAAGATAATACACTCCAAGTTATCCTTAATTTAAATTAGGTTGGGGTAGACTTAAATGATGTAGCTACAAGGATACTCACCACTGAAGAGAAACACTTACACATTGTTGATGATAGGTGGAAGGCAGATGAAAATAAGGTTGTTACTCCTAGGTTTGATAATTTAGATTATTTGGAATAACCTATAAGGTATGATTTTATTAATATGGTTATCCTCTTAGTAGTGGAGGCAATCAAAACATAAATTAATAATCATGAAGAAGTTACCTAAAAAGGCCCTATAAATAAATTCTATTTGATTTTTTACTTTTATTTCCTACTTTTAATTGATTTTTTTATTTTCATCAATATTCCAACATCTTCATTTTCCTTTTTATGGTCTGATATGTCAATTTTTGCCCTATAGGTTCCTCATTAGTCATTAAAAGAAGGAAGAAAGGTATATGCGTAAGTAGCACAAATGGAATTCTAGTGCCTAAGTACTCTAAGTAGTTTGTAGTTTACTATTATATTTTAGAGTCAGTTTCAAAATCTTGGGATATTGTGTGTGTTCTATATTTATTCATGTTTAGATGAGTTTGGGTCAACTATTTAACCTTTAAATATATTATCTTAAAACCACACACAAAAATAACATTTTAATGGCTTCTAGGTTTGCTTAGTTGAACATGTTGTGGTTAAGATATAGGCTGAAAAATAGGTATTTTTTCCTTTCATTCTCCATGGTGGTCCCCAACCCAAAATTGAGATGGTAAAATTAAAAAAGAAAATAGAAATAAAAGAAATAAAATTAGTTTGAAGAAAAATCTCAACTTTTGGGTGATTTAAGAAATCTCTACAGGGGCTATGGGTGCCTAGATAGAAGTAGAGAAAGGCCTTAAGTGAAATTAGAGACAACTTCATCATGGCTATGGATGCTTGGCTAGTATCAAAGCAATTTTTTGGTGAATGTTCTTAAGATATAATTCACTAGCCTGATGGTAGTAATTAATCTTTATAGGTTCCACAGATCGGTAATGAACTCATTTACACATAATAGGTCAATAAAAATACCATATTTAGTCTTTTATCCATCCTTTATTTTCCTCTCTCAAATTTGTTAATGTTTCATGCACTATCTCAGTGAGAGATTTTGGGTTCATAGACATGTTTCTCTAGTTTAAAAATACTTAGGAGTATTTTCCAATAGAGTCACCATTTATTGTTTCTTGGAAAACATTCTCTAATTCCAATAGAGTCATGGAACCCATTTTTTTCTTTTTACTTTGCTTCTACTTGCACTCATAGGTTAGTTGGTCTTATCTCTCTCCAGTTTATTTGGTGGGCCATTTTATTTAATGTACCAAACTAGGTCCTAAAACCAATATTATTGGAATGACCATGTTCATGTGAGTAATTTTCATATTTTACACTTAGCATGAAAACAAAGTCTTGATGCCCTAGTTTGAATATGAAAATATTTCTTGTTTGGCTCTCTCGAGTTACTCTCTACCATCATTTTTTTGTGTTGGATCAACCTCTGAAACCTACTCCATTATGATGGCCAAACTTGTGTAATAAAGTTTCATATTTGTCACTTGTGATAAAAGTGAGTTTTTTTTTCATTTATTGCACACTGAAAATCTTCAAAAAATTACCCAAAACCTGAGTTATATGTGTTGTAGACTTGCATACATTTTTCAAATTTCAAGACCTAATCAGGGTTTCAACTCTTGATTAGGTCTTTGGGTCATGAGTTTTATCTTTCCATTTATAATTGAACTTTTAGGATCGATTTAGTCCAATTGTTAAGTTTTGAGTTGTTTTAGACCTAATCAGACTTTAAAGTCTAATTAGGTCAGGGTTTTCGTTCTTTACTTCATCTAATTTAAAGTGGGTCTTTTTCTATGATTAGGTCTATTTTGGTGTCAAAGTAACCTTGTAGTGGTATTCAGGTGTTATTTTCTACATATGTCTATATTGATTATTTCATGAATAAATATACCTAGTTAAGGTTTTAATCTCAATTAGGTCTATTGACATTGGGTTTGTAACATTTAATATTGAGTGGGACCTGAGCCTTAACTAGGTCAATTGGGGTTTCATGACCCCTATCTTATTTATAATCAACTTGTAGGTCCAAACTAGGTCTATGGGTCCTCCTGTATCCAATACTTAGTGCTATGTAGAGTTGGAGATCTAATTAAAATAAAAACACACTAAGATTATAAATGTAGAACTAATAAGAGGGTCCTAAGATCGATTGGGTCTTGGGGACCACATTTTAACATAGATCATTTCTAGTTAGGATTTCATCCCCCAATTAGGTCTTAAATGTGTTTAAATTTCCCCATAATTTCTATTCAAGTTTTCTAAGCTTGATTAGAACTATAACAACCACACTAGGTTTTACTAGAATATAGTATTTTTTATATTAATTACACATATTCATCATATCTATTTCACTATGAGAAATCTAATCAATGATCTTTAACTAACTTCTTTAATTTAGTTAACCAATAGGCTTATAACTAATCCACTTAACTAAGGATCACCATAAATAGATATAAAAATCATAAATAATGATGAATAAGCAATAAATACTACGTCTAATCATAAATAAAATAGTAAAAATTCAATGACGGTTGATACAACATTACAACCACTATTATAAAAGTATAATGTATAAATGTTACAGTTTTTAACAATACATAATAATATCTCAAATAATAAAACACAATACAATAGTCCATAGATCATAGTCTCCATGACTCAAGTATCAATCCATAATCTCAAGTGTAGTCCCTTGTATAGTACTCCAGTTGGGAGGGAGAGCATCATCCGATCACTTTTTTGCACCAACCACAAACCATAAATCCCTTGCAATATCTCCCAAATAAGGGGATGGACCTCCCTTCATGGATGGGTAAATAATAATGGTGTAGGAATCTAGAGTAACAAAATAAAACTTGTGTGTTGAATATATCTAATACATAATATGTATCTTAAATAAATCCATTCTAACATGATATTACATAAATATGAAAAAAATATCAACATATGAAATGATAATGTTTAGTTATAAACATTTCTTTGGCCAAAGTTTTCAATAATTAATGATCTATAGGATCAGTCAAATTTATACACACCACTTAATTAGATTACACCTCATCTTGCATTGATGGCACTAATTAAGTTAGTGGAATCCATCCATTTCTTATTTAGGATCATAAATGTGAGATTCGGTTAAGTATAAATAATAATATAAAAACCAACAGATTCATTCAAAATATTTCCCTTTAGCTGATAAAAATATGCTAAGTACAGAAATATCAAATACATTCATTTAGTTTGTCAAATGAAATTCAATGAATCTATAACATCTAATTTATTACAAAATAATGAAAATAAAAATAAAAAATAGTCCTGAATATAACATAACATCTGGGTAATGATTTAACTCGACTACTAGTTACTTAAATCAAAAAACAACTTATAATGTTATTTCATCCCCAAAATAACATTATAACACAATCTTATATATTTATTTATATTCCACATATAAAACAAAAGCGAGTTCAAAACATCATAATATGCTTTATATTTAAAACTCATAAATACTTTATTTTAATGCTTATATATATAAACATTAAAATATAAACAAGAATCCATTTACACACCATATGGTAATAATATTTTCAAGCACAACACAAATGTGTACTTATATACATATATATAAATGATATAATCAAATTTAGATTTATGACATAGTCCTCAGCCATGCATTTATAACATGTGTGTGTGTGTGTGTGTGTATATATATATATATATATTTTGAGTATAATTCCAATACCATACAAATACTATGTTGTATACAATATACTCTAATAAGACATCCACTGTCTAAAACCTCAGAGTAGTCTGTATACGTATCTTGCACATCAAGATAATAAAATAAAACCATAACCCCTTTTATAAACCAAATAAATCCCCATATACTTGTATAACTATAAACACACAAAATTTAATGTGATTTTCACTATACACATAGCCAACTATTTGTAATAAATCCTTTTAACCAAATAAAATAATTCAATCTATTTATATTGACATTTAAATTAAAATCATATAATCAAATACATATACTTAGTTGACTATGCCCATCTTGGGAATTTTATTATAACCACTTAGAAATGACCACATAAACCTCTTCAAGAAAATTATATATATAAACTACATACCCAATCTTTCTATTGAATGTGCAAAACTCTTACACAATCCATAGACAAATCCAAATAAGCAATAATACACAGTCATAGATATATATGTGCGTAATTCATATATAATGAATACAATTAAATATTAACTCTGCCATATCAAATTTAACATATTCATGTATATTTATATGCATAAAGCTAAGTGCACAAACTACCATTTACCCATTCACCTAGCCGTACCTAGTTATATGTTATGACTTAAACTGTATTTTTCCCAAAACCATATATGAACAAGTATGCATGGTACAAGATGTCATAAACAAAACTATGGTCTTGACTTATAATGTACAAATCCATTTGAATCTGAAGCAACATAGATCCAATGAAAATCAAAACCTCAAGGTCATTTATACAGGTATCTTCAACTATTTATATGTAATACATATAGTTTCCTTCTAAACCCTATAATTTAGAATAATTGTATATATATATATATATCATCAATTTAAAACTAAGTATATACTTATATATATCTATGCATATATTCATAATCTATTTTGTATGAAGAATCAATACATATAAACCCAAAAATCCAAATAAGTTTAAACACAGTCGAGCCATCATATAACCCAAATTCTAATATAGTTTATTTAATATCTTAATGAATATATCATAATTAGTTTGATAACAACAGTATGTAAAGCCAATCAAATAAACCCTTCCAAAAATAATCATACCCATGGTGTAAAAGAAATTTTTGAAATGGAAAAGGAGTTTAAGATAGAGCTTGTTTAAATATAGAATAACCATGGCATTTCCTACAACCCTACCCAATTCCTTCAAGTTATTTTAGGTTGGATGTAGGGTTCTATGGAGGCTGAGCCTTCCATAGGGCCCTACATACAAACCTTCTAAAACTTTTCATAACATTTCAAACAAATGAAAACTTAGTATCCATTTCCATTCAAAATACCTCAAACATTACACACAAGAAATTTAAATACAAAATTGACCTAATAATTATGCTAAGAAAGTAGTATATACTCCTTTTTTTATTTCACTCAAACTTTCTCTTCTTCTATTATATTTTCTATCCTCTGTATGCTGTGTGTCATGTCATGCTTCACAACCTTCTTCAACTTTATTTTATTATTCTCCATTAACTTACTCGCCACCACCTTCTCCTCCATTAATGGTAGACCCAACCGACTAAAAATATATGCATGTAAAAATAGCTCAATAGAAATCCATTATGCTATAGTCTACCACCACACAACCATAACCATACTCGATCATGATTTTCATAGAATGATGGGTAACCCAAAGTCAACAAGTGATTAAAAACCCTAATCATCTTGAGACTTCCAAAAAAATTAATAAAATTATCATTTTATATCCTAAATAATATTTTCATGCCATTAACTTAACATAATTTCCTCATCAACTTCACAAACTGACTATCCAAACTGAATAAACAAGTCACAATAACCAACAGTTATTCCATGTAAAGTCAAATATTGACTAGTCAATAATCATTATATTTCCATGTAAATTTGACTATTGACTACCTATTTAACATATTGACTATATAGTATGGTAATATAATTGTGTATTAAAAATACTATTGTTTAACATTACCAAGTCATCCACAAACAAACATTATGCTAACATAATGATTTCCATAAATCATTTCAAAATATATTCTTTGCCTAATATATTATGAATCTTTAAATTTTGTTCAAACATTAAATCAAATATGATGAAAATTTAAAACAATGCTATCGATATATTTTGACATTAGGATATATCGGAGTTGTTGCCAGAATCTAGATAATTTGAATGCAATGGAGACGTGATCACACAAGATGAAGCTAGTACACATCACATAGATGCTAATGCAATTTGAAATTATACAAGAAGATAAATTGCACAAGACAAATAGAAGAAAACCCAATATTCAAAATTAAAATAAGATGGCCAAAGTGAAGAATACATATAGGAGAGCACATAAGTAACTCCTCCACAAAAGGTGGTCAAGGCACCCCAAGACTAGACTGTAACTCCTCCATGAAAGGTGGTGACAAGGTGCTAAGAATAGAGAAGTAACTCCCATACTCAGAATAGCCAGTTAAAGGAGTTACTTATGACACCTATGACACATCTATGACACACATCTCCACATAAGCTAGCCTATCCCAAAAATGTAGGAAAACTCCATGTAAGCACAAATATATAATTTCCCTAATTAAATAATAGGGAAAAATAAAAACCTACACTAATACCCCCCATAAGCGTAGCTTAGGTGAGCGGTGTGGAAATATAAAATGGGTCTCGACAACTAGCCTTGATGAGGTACCCATGTACAAATTCAATCTCCCATAATATAGAGAAAAGGAGAAAACTCGTAGGAAAAAACTCCCCCCCCCCCCAAAAAAAAAATAGAGACATAAAAGAAATGAAGAGGCTAGAAGGCCCCGCTAAAGATGATGCTACTACAAATGTAGACCGCACCCCAAGAAGAGCTCATAGATGAATGAACTTGCTCTCAGTAAAAGGTTTGGTGAAGATGTCTGCAACCTGCTCCAAAGACTGGCAAAAGATTAAGTCAATGACTTGACTATGAATAAGCTCCTAAATGAAATGCATGTGAATCTCTATGTGCTTGGTCTACTGGTGCTGAATTGGATTCCTACAAATCTGAATGGTATTCTGGTTGTCACAATAAATGATGGTGGGCTGCCTGATAAGAATGCCAAACTCATAAAGAATCCCCTAAAGCCAAATAGCCTCAGTACCTACATTAATAACTCCCCTGTACTCTGCCTCTATGGATGATATAGCAATAACATTCTGCTTCTTGCTAAACCAACTAATAAGACTAGAACCTAGAGAGAAACTGTAAACAGAAGTGGACTTGCAAGTCTATGAATTTCCAACCCAGTTTGAATCTATATATCCAACCAAGTCAACCTCTATGCCAAATCTATAATGAATCTCGTATCTATGTGAACCTTGTATGTAATGCAATATCCTCTTAGCTACTTTCCAATGCAGCTCATGTGGTTCCTACATAAATTTGGAAATAAGTCCCACTGTATATGATATGTCAGGCCTGGTGTGAGTCAAGTAGATGAGACTACCAAAAAGTTGTCGATATCGAGTGGCATCAACCAATGTTGAAGAATAGTCAACCTCAAGCTTAAATCCTGATAGAAAGGGAGTCAGAGATGGCTTGCAATCAGCCATGTGAAACTGAGCCAATAAGTCAAGAGCATACTTAGGCTGTGCAAGAGAAATCCCTAAATTTGACTATGAGATCTTGATGCCAAGGAAGTAGTGCAACAAACCCAAGTATATCATGTCAAATCTATCTTGGAAAGATGCCTTCACCACTGAAATAGCTAATGAATAACTCCTGGTGATCAAAAGGTCATCAACATATAGAACCAAAATTAGGAGCAAATCATCCTACTGCAAGAAGTAGACACTGGGGTCAGAATGGCACCTAGTGAAACCCGCTATGAGAAGGAAGGAATCCATCTTGGCGTACCATGCTTGAGGGGCCTATTTGAGGCCATAGATAGATTTCCTAAGTCTACATACTAAAGAAAAATCTTGAACAAATCTTGGTGGCTACTCCATGTAGATCTCCTCCTCTAGGTCTTTATGAAGAAAGGCATTCTTCACATCCATCTAGTGCACATCCCAACCATGTGTTATGGTAATAGCCAAGGTGAGTTAGATAGAAGTCATCTTTGCAATGGGTGCAAAGGTCTCTAAGTAGTCAATGCCTGCCACCTATGAGAAACCTTTGGTGACCAACCGTGCCTTGTACTTATCAACCGACCCATCTGCTAAAAACTTGGTTCGATATATCCACCTACATTGAACCATCTTTCTTCCCTTAAGAAGTGAAGTCAAATCCCAAGTGTTATTTTTGATTAAGGAAGAATATTCTTCCTCCATAACACTATCCCAAAGGTACCCTGATGCCTCTCAAAAAGTCTGTGGATCTGAAATTGAAGCAAAGAAGGCATGTGGATCTCTCTAAAAATCCCCCCTAATACGTCTATCATTTACAAGATTTCCCGCCCAAGTGCCATCACTCTCAAGTGTCTGTCTATCCCAAAGTGGCCCAGAAGTGGGCGAGTCAGGTGCTAACTCCTTATCCTCTGACTGACTAGAGGTGGATGACTTTGCATCATTGTCCTCACTGTCTGAACTCAAAGAAGAAGAAGATGTCTCTGGCTCAAGAACCTATTATGGCTGATTTGAATCTGATGAGGAATCATCATGAAGAAATAGATCCAATGAGGGAGAATAAGTGCCAAATGTTGAGTCTCTAGGACTCTCCTAAAAATGGACACTTCTCTCAATGAACAACTCATGAGTGGTTAGATCTAGAAGGTGATACCCCTTAATACCATCTGGATATCCTACAAAGATGTAAGGCTTGGACTGACATTCCATAGCTTTGCATTTCTTCTTCAGTATGTGGGCCATGGTTAGGGATTCAAAAACCCTAAGGTGCTCAACATTAGGTTTCCTTTTATGCCAAGCTTCAAAGGGTGTTATCCCTTTCAAAGCTTTGTGAGGAACCCTATTTTGAATGTAGCAAGTACAATTGATGGCTTCAGCCTAGTACTATGGTGCTAAGTATTTGGAGTGAATCATATAGCTACCCATATCTTTCAAGAACCTATTTTTGCATTCTACAACCCTATTCTATGAAGGACTATAAGTGACTATGCACTATAAATCAATCCCCTCTATGGTGTAAAATTGATCAAACCTGTTGCTGACATACTCCCCTCCATTATTAGTTTGAAGAAACTTGATGGATTTCTCACTCTATTTCTCAACAAGAGCCTTGAAGTCTAGAAAATTTTCAAACACTTCAGACTTTTGTTTGAGAAAATATATCCAAGTGTACCTAGAGAAATCATCAATGAAGGTGAGGATGTACTTGGCCCTTATGAAAGATGGTTTGAGAAAGGGTCCCAATACATCACTGTGGACTAACTCCAAAGGTTGTGAAGCCCTCCAAGCTTTGCCTTTGTCAAATTTTGCTTCGGGATGCTTTCTAAGGGAGCACCCCTCGTAAAGTATTTTTGAGAATTAGACATGAGGCAAGCCAATGACCATGTCATGTTTGCAAATTTATTCAAGGTAACGGTAGTTAAGGTGGCCAAAGTGATCTACCCTACCCACTGCCACTGTAGTATCACTATGCAACTCCCTGATAGCCACTGAATCTAGTGAAAACTCAACTCTCATACCCTGACCAATGTGAGTGATTTGGTACACTGATAGGAGATTGGTTGAAAGAGAACGAACACTTAGAACATTATTGAATGTTCCTCCTTCCATTTCAACTGACCCTCTCCCTATAATGAAAACTGATGTGTCATCACCCAAACTAATTGAAGTCATGCTACAAGGCTCTAAAGATGAAAACTCAACTAGTGAAGAGCCCATGTGGTGAGAAGAACCCAAGTCAATGACCCATGAATATGTAGAAGATATTGTAGCTACAAGGGCCTTTCCCTTTTCTTTCTCCTTACCCTTGCCTTTTGCCTTAATAGAATCTTGGGTAGATGAATTCTACTTGATGGACTCAAGAACACCTATGTTGTGCTTTTCTAGAAGATGAGTTAGGTGATTTATTTGTTTCTTCATGAATTTATGTTAATCATGCCCTGTATTTTTACAATAGGCACACTTAACCTTCTCCTTCTTAGGTTTAGCATTGGAGGAGGAAGACTCAGTGTTGTTTTTGGCAGGATTGTTGTTTTCTTTCTTCTTCTCCTAGTCCTTGTTCTTTTTCTTCTTCTCCTTTGTTGAGGTCTTATCTTTACCATTTCTAGCTATCAAAGCTTGGGGTTGAGTAGACTTCATTGTGCCCATTTGAATGATCTTATCTTGCTCCCTAGTCAAGTCGGTAATGAATGAATCCAAAGAAGGCATTTTCCATGTAGTGCCAAGGGCACTTTGTGTGGCATGGAAAGTGGAGACAAAGACTGAATAGCTTGGACCTAACTTACCGAGAATAGAAAGGATGAGTTGATCATATTTCTTCTCTATTTTGCATTCTTTCAATTGCAATCTAAGGGCCTTAAACTTAATGAAGAAGTCTTGTAGGGTGTCAAAGTTGCTAAGACTTAGACTTATGAGTTTGTTTTTGAGCTCATGACCTCTCATCTCATCAAGCTTTCCAAATAAGGTTTCTAGGGTGTTCCATATGTATTTAGGAGTCTTGGAGGTTTCTAAATAGAAGATAAGTTTTGGAGACATGGACAATCTCAGTAATCCATAGGCTTCATCACTACGGTTGTACCACTTGACCTTTTTAGCATCAGTGCTGAGTTCTACTTCATTACCCATGGTGATCCTATATAACCCTTTGCTTCTAAGGATGATTGACATTTTAACCTTACATTCATGATAGTTTAAGGGTATTAGGGGTTTAAGTTGAAAAGAATCCATTTTAAGCTGAATTTAGGTGAAGTTGTGTTGATTGCAAGTTGTGAAATTATGCAAAAAAGAGAATGAAAGCAAAGATTGTAAGTGTTGAAAAGCAATCACACCCCCCAAAAATGTTGAGCCCCCCCCATATGCTAGTTCACACTCAAAAGATGTCAGGCTTAGATGAGAATGCATCTTAGAGCAATCAGTGCAAGACTTTAAGCAAATAGGACATTGGACTTAGTAAAAAATGCATCCCAAGAGACTCAAATTTTAGGCACTTTATAAACTAGTGCATTTTTAACAAATAACAAGCCTATGCTGTGGAGAATTGAATTACAAACACTTTTTTGAAAAATGGCACCCAAATCTGAGCTACCATTTTCAAGATATTAAAGATTCAATTTCTCGTAAACTAGTGTTTTTGCAAAAAATAGCACTAAAACATTAAAAAAATGACTATTTTGAGAGAAAAAGTGGCCTTCCAAGCACTCATTTGACTCAACATGGAGAGAAGAATCCAAAGGAGGTCTTTGTGAGGGGGAATTGGCCTCCTACCAACCTGGGCCTCACCCTTCATCTTCGATAGGGGAAGATACAAGTTTAAATTTAAACCCCCAAATTATCAAATTGTCTAAAATACTTAATATTCAGTCAAATTGACTGATTTTTTTTTGACAAGTCAATTTTTACTAAAAAATTAATGTAAAAGATAGAATGAAATGTATGGCCAAGTATTAAAGGGCCCACATGGGATGCCAAACAAGGAGAGGGGCGCCATTTAAAAAAAAATAGAAGTTTTAAGTTTGTTGGGCAAAAAAAGTTAGAGATACTAAATTTGCAGACCTCACAGATCTCAATGCACAGTAGCAAATTGTAATCACATAAGAGAAGAGATAAGTTTCAATCATAGTAGGGAAGAGACAAAGTTAATGCAAGAAAAAAGATGCCAAGTGCAGGAAAAGGATGCCAAGCTACTGGAAAAGGGCGTCAAGCTGTTGGAAAAGGATGCCACGCCACTCAAATGAGCAAATCCAACACCAAGTGCAGCTGGCAGATCTTAGTTAGAGAAAAAATGTAGCAAACCTGAGTTTGAATACATTAATCCAACACTCCTTTATATTCTATAGATTGAAAATAAAAAAAAAAGCAGCAAAACTCAATGCATTATGTCAGAAGTGATGCCAAGCATTGATTTTTCCACAAATTGCCTTGTTGTAGATATGAATGAAACTCAACAGAAAGTAATTTTTTTAACAGATTTTTGTATGGATTTGCATGAGTTTTCAAGAAACTCTACCAAAACTCTCAAATGCAATCGAGTTGAAAAACTACTAAGAAAGCAAAGTAAGAATTTCAGAATAAACTAATAGCATAACTAGACACATGATTACCGGGGTGGCTCTGATACCATATCGGAGTTGTTTCCAAAATATGGATAATGTGAATGTAATGGAGATGTGATCACATGAGATGAAGCTAGTGCACATCACATAGATGCTAAAGCAATTTGAAATTATACAAGAAGATAAATTGCACAAGACAAATAGGAGAAAACCCAATATTCAAAATTAACATAAGATGGCCAAAGTGAAGAATACATATAGGAGAGCATGGTTGTAACTCCTCCACAAAAGGTGGTCAAGGCACCCAAAGAATAGACTATAACTCCTCCATGAAAGGTGGTGACAAGGTGCTAAGAATAGAGAAGTAACTCCCATACTTAGAATAGCCAGTTAAAGGAGTTACTTATGACATTCTTATGACACCTATGACACACATCTCCACATAAGCTAGCCTATCCCACGAATGTAGGAAAACTCCATGTAAGCACAAATATATAGTTTCTCTAATTAAATAATAGGGAAAAATAAAAACCTACACTAAAAGGATATACATATATTATAATAATAATCTTCTAATTATTATTATTACTACCTTAATCTTATATATCAAATAACAATAATAGAATCTATTTATACTTATTAATACATACAAAACATCAAATTGTTGTACTACACAGCTATACCCAATATAATATTGAGGTAAGTAAAAGCATATACAGATTCACTCATTCAACCAAGCAATTACATCATTTCAGATAAGATACGTATGACATAAAAAATTAGTGAAATCACTCAAACAAATCAACATGATCATCAAAAGCAACTAGATTAGTGAAATCACGTAATCATATAAAATGATCTAAAAATGCAAAAGATCACAATAAAAATTTAAACAAAAAACAAAGCATACTAAAACTACGTACTCATATAATTAATTATGAAATATGATATACTATGTGGTGTGTGCATGGGTTTATGGGTTCGTTCTCTATCATCCCCTAACATCTCCATATAAATCACCCTCTCTAATGATGCTTTCCCTCCATCATACTCTAAGGGATGAATATATCCTGTATAAACCTCACAACAATGAAGGCAGTTAGCTACAAACATAATTATATCTATAAAATAATGTTTTTTAATTAACAAACGTGATCACAATGTACATAATATAAAAGTACTGCTAACTCATAGCAAACTAATCATAAATATTAAGCATCATATAACTATCCCATAATCAACATATGACATAAAGCTTAAATAAAATATTATTTAATCAACTAATCGACCATAATAATCTATGGATCAAATATGTTATTCAGCTTAGATATAAATTGGGATGTGATAAGAACTAGGGATTAAAATTTTCAAAAAGTGCAAATTTTGGCTCAATTGAAACCCAATTAGGTTTGGGAGGTACTTTTTGACCAATTTTTGATTTTTTTGGAATAAATTAGTACTTATTGGCTTATTTTGTGAACTATCTATATCACTAGGAAGCTAACTCTATCCCAATCATCATACTCCCTTTAGTTTTGGAGAATTTTGCATTAATCAAAAGTTCTTCACATTCTTGTCTTTTACTTATTATACAGTGCTTTTAATTTCCAATTTTGACTTATTTATCTTTGTATTTGTACAACAAATGGGAAATGGAATGCAAAATTTGAGATATTTTAGAGGGAAAATAAATTTATTGCCTATTTTGGAGGGAAAAGTGTACATTATTTATAAGAAAAATGCTATATATTGATGTGATGAAGAATTAGAAAGGGTTGGCTCTTTGTGACACCAAGGAGGAAGATTGAACCAAAAAATTATTTTTATTTATTTTTAGTGTAATTTATCTCTCTCATTTGTTTTCCATATTGTCATAATGATGAATTTTTGACTCATTCGATTGTAACTAACTCTACATTGTGTTATTCAATAAAACACTCATTTTAATTAAAGCTATGGAATATTGTTTCAATTTCTTGCACATACAATATGGTGGATGTGTTTTTTTATTTCCATTTTTGCTTTCCTCAAAATTTTGTAGTGTCTTCATAAATGGTTGTGTGAAAAATGGTTAGATGAGAGATTAGTTTCATGGGTTTCATAATTGCATTTAATTTAGAATATCAAAATTATCTTCATCATAACAATATTTTTATTCCTTTTCCCTTTTAATTTTGTTCCTTTTTATTAAAATTATTAGCTAGGGTTAGTGTAGGGTTTAAATGAAATCCAATTTTATCACTTTATCTTGATTTTAAATCCTTGTTTATTTTTGATAATGCACTATTGAATATAATGAAATGAACATGTTTAAATTAGTTATATTTTCATTTAATTAAAACCATAAAATTTGGTTTTCTAATTTATGAAAATTTAAAAGTGTAAACTTGTAATTATTTCCTAAAACACACATAAAAACATGCATAAAAACATGCATGAATGAAATAGGAAAAATTACACTATCCTATAATCCATTAAGATGAAATTTATGTTTAAATCTCATTTATATTCTAGATCAGTAGGCTCCTTGAATTTGAACAGTTTGACATAGACCAATTGGGTCACCCAATACATTGTGACTTAGAAATAATAGACATTGGGGAGACCTATGGGCTTCCATTCATAAGAGGTTGGATGAGTGACTATATTACATAGATTTGGTGTGCCAAATAACCCATAAATATATTTGTAACTGACAGTGTAAGATGTTTATTAAGTTTTAAGCATAATATGGGCTATAGGTGATCTAGGTAATCAGAATATCAGGTTTGAACTATAAGATAAGCATTTACTCATAGTGAGATGGTGAAAATGAGTCTTGAAGTAGTGGAAAGGTCATAAAATCTGAAGGGATGAGACACGAGTAATATTTTACAAGTGTACAATACTAGTTTATCATATAAAATCTAGATTTAACATCTACATATGTCCCCCATTTAAACTAGTAATGTATAATGATGAAATTACTATGTTAAAGGAAATAAATGTGTATGGTGGTGTGTAAAACACACCTTATTTTTAATTGATCCATAATTAAATTTTATGAATGCATATTAATTGAAACCAAGAACATGCTATAATGTAATTAGTGCATATAATCTGAAAACTAAATAATTGAAACACTTGAAAGAAAAGAGAGCAATGAAGGATTACATTTATGTGTCTATGTAACCATGTTTCCTTTTAGTATTTTAGTTTGTTAATGATGCTTCTTTGGTGAAGCATTGGATATGGACTCATAACTAAATCTTAGAGAAGTGAAGAGGATAATTGAAGGGTGATCATGCCCCTAATCTAGTAAAAAAGGGTGAGTTATTCCAAGGCCATAAAGGGAAATGAATATCAATCATACAAATAAAATGTATACATAATCTAGAAATTATCACCCATGTTAAATGGTGTAACCATCTCAACCTATAACATGTAAGTATATCTATGGCCATTGAGTGCACTGGTTCTTGATCACACTACACAAGGGAGCCAACTCTTACAAACAAATAAAAACTAAAATGGTGCATATTGGTAAGGTTGATGCATAAATGTGTATGTAATATAAATATGTATCCATGATATTGGTGAATTTACAAGGTATATTCACCTCAAATGTGTCTCAAGCTGAAGTATCAATCAAAATATAACATTTGCTTAGTAAACTGTGTATAATATCTATCATAAATCTAAATTTTTTTGTCCCAAATCTATGAAAATTAGTGCCAAGTGCATAAGATTATGGCGCACACACACACACACACACACACACACACACACACACACACACACACACACACACACACACACACACACACACACACACACACACACATATCATGTAAACTATTTAAAATTATTCTAGTTATTCGAACTATGTGCATGTGGATTCATGTATCTATGACATTCCATTTATTTTGACATAAGGAGAATGCTATCTGACAGTCACCTTATTTTAAAAATATAATAAAACCATGTTATATATGTATCAATCATGTAGTAAAGAAGCATATAGTAGAGTCATGTATAAGTAGATATATCAATGAATCTCATAGTAGTGAAACATGACATGAACTAATATGTATGATATGGATCATAATAATGTCTATAAGTAACAAACATAAACTAAACAAAAAATCAATCATACACACAAGAGCACATAATGTCACATAAAAGGGGTTTAAGGAGACCAAAAATAAGGGGCATGTTTAAATGCCTCACACTCAAAGGAGAGAACATGTCCAAATGTACACATACCAAATAAAAAACACTCATTACACTAATGCCAAAAAATAAGGAACATGTTCTAATGCTCCACACTCTAAACAATATAGCAAACAAGAAGTGCACTTAAGTAAGCCATGTGATAATATGAATAAGTGAAATATAAGCAACTAACATAAGCATATCATACTAGTTCTTGCATACATGTTTTAATGAAATTGCATGTAACATAGCATATTTAACACACTTTTAAAGATATAAGAATGTGTATAGACATGTGTAAGCATTAGTATATAATATCAACATGATAATGTAAAGTGATCATAAAATAATAGAACATGTATTAGTCATGATCAATAGAAGTATATATCCACAATGTAGTGTGTCATGTGGCTAAAGTAAAGGTCAAACATATGTATGTGTATGTATCATGGATGTAGTGTATGCTTGTATCACAATCAAGTACCCATTTAACATACGTGTAAATAAATAATATGCTATCTACTATCATAAAGTAAAAAACATATGAAAAATAAAGTAAACATGTGAATGCTAAATGTTTTTATATTTTTGAGTTATTTTTAGGTTTTTTTATTTAATTGATTATTTTATTTTGTGATTTTATATTTTTTTTGAAAAATTTGAATATTTTTTCAAGATTTTAATGATTAGTGATAATTGGATAAATCATCATCATTAGGATCAAATCTCTTAGATTCATATAGGTACATAATATGATTTTATTCTCTTTGTGTTGGTTGATGTGTATCAACATAATGTGGTATAATAATTAGTGTCATTTATGAGAAAATGTAATGCCTTGTTGATTAGGATCGAGTGTGGCCTACATTTGGTATAACCAAAATATTCCTAATGTAAAGGGGTGTTGATATGAAAGAGGCATGATTCAAACCTTTGCAAGTAAAACCTTGGGCACACAAGTAAATGGTAATGTGATGTATCCCAAAGAGTCTTTACAATGTCCTTTATGATGTAATTCATTGAGAGTATATCCCATTTCTGACAACATACTTATGTTACAATGTCTATCTAATTGTGTGGAGTCAATATTATTAAGCCAAAAATAATCTCCTCACATGAATATGTTAATTATTAGATCATTTTTTCAAGGATGCTTTTTAATTTTGAGAGTTATAAGTGATGCTTGTTGAATTTTCACTCTAGCAATGGTTTTTTGATTTTGTAATTCTAAATCTAAAGGTCAAAATGTTAAATAATATGATGCATTCTTAAATCAGCTAGTATAATCTCAAAGATACTTGTCATCTATTTATTTAAACTTTATAAATAGTATAAATTTAATTTGGGAACATTGTGTTTATTAAAATATAAGTTAAAAATTTCTTCTAATTACCTGAAAGTAGATAGGGAACCATTGGGAAAACCATCGAAACAATCACAAGCTTCTCATGTTGGGCTTATATTGAAAGTTTTTAACAATAGGCATTTGTCCTTATCCCAATCACCACAATAATGTACATATTGAATTACATGGTTCAAAGGGTCTTCATGACCAAAAAATAAAGGTAACATGGGTAAGGTGAATTATTGTGGAAAAGAATACTCAAATACACTCTTTGTAAGAGGTTGATTTTTGACAATGTTAATAGTAATAATATCATTGCATGATAAAATTTGTAATTTAAGAATTCAAAATTTCCATTGAAGGTCTCCAATGGTATTCATAATATACATAAAATTATTATTAAGAATTGTGGAATTTTGAATGGATGCATTTATGGGTTACAACTGGCCCTCTTTTTTAAACCTAGGAATGGTAGGTTTATCATAATGATTAGAGTGATGCACAAAAAGAATGTTCCTTGATTTTAAATATTTTCATGAGGGAACATCAACCTTGATTTATGGCTATAATGAAGCCATGATATATCTATGAATGTTATGAAACTTTGTGCGATAAAAAAAGGAAGATTGGGAACAAGTGTATATGATTGTGATGTGGTAAATGGAGAAGGAACATGTTGACTAGATGAAATGCCTTATATGTTATCAATATCATGGATCATGGGATCTAATATAATCCATGAGTGAAAAGTGGATGCAAGATGATGTCTATTAAAAACTTTAAAAGTAGGTGGGGTAATGAAATGTGTCGAACATGCCTCTTATTGTCCATGTGGTTTGGGTAAGATTTCTAATTTTTTTGCTCTATATATATAACTTAAAAAATATATGACTCTTCTTTATAATAGGTTATGATTGATTTTGAAAATATGTTCATGGAATAATTTTAATTTTATCTTTGGTTTCCATATGATAAAAATGAGAATAGACTGAATATAAAATATGAAGCGCTAGAAAGTTAAAAACCTTAGAGAAAGTCATAGTTGCATAGGAAGACTTAGAAGTCAAGTTCACTAAATGTTTAACAATTTTTAAAAATAAGGGTAGGGAGAATAGTATAATAAACTAAGGAAAATATTATTTTATAAGCAGGCCAATTCAATAACTAAAATTCATAATATTCAATTATAGTGTTGAATTATGCAAATATGCTAAATATAGAAAGTACAATGCCAAACAATAATTTGATTGCTTAAACACAAATAAGAGATAATACTTATATTTTTTTTATTGATACATAGGTAGATATTATAAATTAATGTGGAAAAGGAGATAATATGATGTTTAAGTATGATTTGTTGGATTTTAGAAATCAACTCTTTATCTGCCCAGACACTACCATAGTAATCTAGACACTAGAATCGATTCTTTTATCCTAGATACGATGCTTCTATCCATAGTGAAGTAAAAATCCTTTTCTATAAATTCCACTTCATCTTGTTAGGTATTACTATTGAATTACTTATTATCTATCTAGATCATGCACACAAGTTATCAATATCATTATGTAGATCAAAACTCTAGGTCCTCCAATTAGGGAATGTAATATTACAAAACAAGGATTAATGGGCTCAAGTGAAGTTGATCTGACCTCAAATACACCTCTATTAGTGAGTATTTCATAAATAACCAATACTTCAAAGAAGACATTAGACCAATGTAATTTTCCCCCTTATGTGGGATTATGTGTAAACAATGGTGTAGGATGCTATAGGCGAGTGCATGTAGTGATATAGCTCATAACTTGACAAATAATACTGATGGGTTTTTATTTGAATGCTTTAGACCTATAAAAAGACTGATCATATGATTGAGATATAAATAAGGAAGAATAAGGCAATATAACTTAGTTGTGTGAATGATTTAGTGAGTTTGATATGTGTTTTCTTGGTAGTTACTAGATGCCTAAATGATTGGGATTTATTTATTATTTATACTACACCTTTTGAAAATATATCATGAGAGGGTTAATTAAGATAAATAGGTTGACCCATATATCTAAATATTTACAAATTTGAGTGTTTTTATGGTATAAACACTAGCATCAGATTTGGGACACTAGCATTAATGCTAGTGTCCTAGTCTGGACAGTAATGTGTTGGAGGATAGAGAATTGTTGAAAATATGTAACTAATAGTTTAAGATGTTTATCAAGTTTTGATAATATAGTGGATTAGAAGTGATCTAGGTAATTAAAATATCATGGTTAGACTATAAGATAAATATTTAAGCATAGTGAGATGGTAAACGCGAGCCTTGCAACAATGGAAAGGTTATAAAATGAAGGGTTGAACTAGGAGTAATATTTGTCAATTATATTAGACTATTTTATCATATGAAATCCAAGTTTAGAATCTAAAAGTATTTGCCAATACCAAAATAAGAGGTTTGGGAACAAGATATTAATGCTCTAGAAATGGAAACTTCTTTATCATATTAACCCATGATTTATCACTAAAACATATAATGATATAACTATACACCCTCCCATAAACAATCCTATTACTTGGAAAATGAAAAATTTCCTCCAAAATACCCTCTCCAATACTAATTAAATATTATATTTATTAATTTATATTTTATATTATAATATTTTAATTTAATATTTTAAGATGTTTCAATTAAATAAAGACTTTATTATTTTTATTTCTCATGTATTAGATAATTAATTATTTTATTAATCTAGTTTTCTAAAAACAACAATGTTAACTTTAATTTTTCTTATATAAACACACATTTCTTTCTGCTTCTTTAATTTGCATTTAATCTCAAAGACTTTGGAGCAATTAATAAGAGAGTAAAGAGACAATCAATAGTGAGCTTATAATATTTAATTTATTAGTAATATTTTTTAATCTTTATCTTTTATTTTTAAAAAAAATCCTAAACCTTATATTTTTCCCATATTTTAGGTGCACAAATTAACATTATTTTATTTTTCATGTTTTAAAAGTCAAAACGTTATATATTTTAGGTGGTTTCAGGGAAAAAAACTATTTTTAATATATTTTAAGATGAAAAATTTAAAAAGGAAAAAAATAAGAATAAAAATAGAAAATAGAGTAAGAAAATAAAAATAAAGGAAAAACCCCAAAGCTAGGGAAAAAACATGTTTTAAAAATAAAAATATAAAAACCATTAAAAAATTAAAAAAAAAAAATCTAAACTGAATGTTAAAAAAATAAAAAAATAATTTTTTAAAAAAGAAATAAAAAAAGGATCTTGAGGGGGAGGGTGATTATGGTAAACTCCCTTACTTTCTTCTGATCCACTCTCCCACTCCTTTTAAGAAAATTAAATTTAAAAAAAAAAAAAAAAAAAAAAAAAATGAAAATAAAAACTTTAAAAAATAAAATTAAAAATAATTAAATAAAAATAAAACTTAAAAAAAATGAAAAAAAAAATTAATTTTATTAATTAATAATAATTAAACCAAAAAAAGTACATTGGGGAAGGGTGATTTTGATCGGTTCTCCCTTTACTCCCCTTCCATCCATTATCCCCATCCCCTCTCCTCCATTCCCCATCTCCATATTCATCCATCCCTTTCCTACCCCTTCCATACCCCTCGCATACTGCTCTCATGAGCGATGGATTATCAACCTATCATTCATGACCAATAGCCTGTAGGGGTATGGGATTGGTGGTACACCGTTGGAAGGGGAGTAGAGGGGTGTTAGGGGCATCATGGGGGAAGGGATCATGTCAAAGAAAGTAAATAGAAGGCATGGATGACAAGGGGAGGGATGATTTTGGGAATCAACCCCCTCCTCAATGTTTTTTTTTTTTTTTTTTTTTTTTTTTTTTTTTTTTTCATTTTTTCAGTTTCTTTTAATTTTTTTGCCAATTTTTAATTTTTGTTGTTTTCCTTTTTTTAACTTTTTAGTTTTACAATTTCTAATTTTTTAGTTTTTATAGAATTTTAAATGTATTTTTTTAAAGTATTATTTTTTCATTTCTTTAATCTATTTTTTATATTTTTATAATTTTATTTTTTATAAATTTATAAATGTGATTTTCTAAGTACCATTTTTTTCATGTTTTTTATTTCTTTAATCAATTTTTTTTATTGATACTAAGGTTTAAAAAAAATCATAAAAACTATAAAAGGCCTGGCTTGACAGTAAACACCATCAAGGCATATGACCAACCAATCACCAGACAAACCACACTACCTAAAAGTATTTATTATAAAAGTACTTCAAATTTACAATGAATAGCCAAATTAACAAAAAAAAATAGAGAATTAATACTAATTCTCACCCTTTTTCACTTTGCTATTAGAGCAAAGTGGTTTAGAGGGGGAACTAAGAATGAGATGACCTTTTTTATTACTTTTAACAACTATCCAATCTTCTTGATTACTCAGAATATCTGAATCTATAATTGGAGAAGTACACCTATCTACTGATGCACCTCTACATGTCTTATTTTTGCTTTCTATTTTCATAGAACTTTTTTTAGCTGAACTGGTAGTCTCTAAAA